>QLSS01000277.1:66441-114570 GCA_024372645.1 Trichomalopsis sarcophagae
TCCGGGCCGCGTCGTTCGAGGCACGAACGCTGGAGACTTTGCGTGCGTGTGCGTGTGAGGTGTGTACGTGTGTGCGTGAGTGCGTGTGCGTGTGCGCGAGTGGGTGCTGTGTGGCCACCACACGGCGTTTCCGAAGCCTCGGCTGAGATACGGCGATCCCGAAGCCACCGCCGGGATACGGCGTTCTCGAAGCCGCGGCTGAGATACGGTGATCTTCCAGTCAGCCGTCGATATACAGTATGCGAAAGAGAGAGGGCATGTAGACGCGAGCGAGTGAGAGAGAGCGAGAGAGAGAGAACACGTGCCAGTAGAGAGAGAAGAAAGCGCGCGCAGAGTGGGGATGTCTCCGCTGAGCCGCCGTATGCCTGCGAGAGAGGAAGCAAGAGACCGCAGGGTGGGGATGTCTCCGCTGAGTCGCCGTATGCGTGCCAGAGAGAAGGCAAGAGACGGCAGGGTGGGGATAGCCAGACATAACGGCGCCGTAACGTATTCCAACCAATTCACTCCGTCCCATAAGAAGTTATCACTTCAAAAATATAGAAGCCTTCAAAAAAATAAATTATAAACTATGATATACTATGAGTTTAAGTATTTGGTTCACGTAAGTGCAAATGTTTACTAAGTGCAGATTAAAAGTTAATACAAAAAGTGTAGAAAAGTTTATTATTTCAAAAATTAGTTAGTCTAGGTGTAGTATAAAATATAGTATATTCAATATTGAAAGTAAGTTTAAGTGATAAAAGTTGGTTCGAGCAAGTCGATGGCTGGGAGATATAAGCTTGTATCGTGTCGGCGACTCCGAGAACGTCGTATCGTGGAAAAGTCTTCGGAAACATCCTATCGTGTCGGCGACTCCGAGAATGACGTATCATGGAAAAGTCTTCAAAAACGTCGTATCGTAAACGCGATTTACTTTTCTCTAATTTTATAGTAGTAGCACTGCGCAACTTCACGGGGGTCAAATGACGGGATTCAAGGACCGCACATGGGACTCCGTGTTTCGTCGATACCTCGTAAAGGGAAGCTTTACATGAAAAACGTGCGTAATTTTCCCCCTTTAATGGGGCTCAAACATTGGATTTCCATTAAGGTAGTATGGTTAGATTTTGCAATTTTAAGATTGGAAATTAATTTAGAAAAAAATAATTGTATGGCTGTCGAATATGATCCAGTTTAAAAATAGCACTTTAAACATTAAAAAGCAAGTTCAAGGAATCTTGCTTTCTGATTTTGACACCAAGATAGTGAAAATATTTTTTACTACCGACAATACATTGCTCAACTTTTATGTACTGTAATGTATTAAAGTTTACTAAACTAAACTTTACTAATGAACCAGGCATTGCTCGAAAAAGTACTTTGCCAATGTGTGATGAACCGGTAGAGCTTTTTCAGCTTTACTGTATATCCTGAGGAAGTGCAAGGGTAGCGGCCGTCTAAAAAAGCCGTATATTTTTGTTTAACTCAGCTGCTTAAAATAATCTTAAAAAACGTCACGAGATCTTAACTAAACGGATCACCTCACGTGCGACCTGTGCACGCTCGAGCTGGCTGGCTGGTACCACGGCAAGACGGCCGGGCTGCTGGGCACAATGACCAACGAGCCGTACGACGACGCGCTCGCCTCGAGCGGCCGCTAAGAGCGCGATGTGGCCGAGTTCGCGCGCAGTTGGTCGCTCAAGCCCGAGTGCCGCCTCGGACCCGCCGAGCCGAACAACAGCTCCGAGTTCAGCTCGTGCTTCGGCATCGTCGAGCGCGAGGCCTACCAGCACGTCTGCGCCGAGAGCACGACCGAGCGCGAGGCCCGCGACCTCGCTATGTCCTACCTGCAGAGCTGCATGTTCCACGAGACCTACCTCCGGATACCCGATAAGTGCATGTCCTGTCGCATGAGCAAGCTCGACGAGCTCGGCGTGCCCGAGGGCGATTTCCGCAAGGTTTAGGGTCGGTGTGCGTGACTGATTATGCTTATAATATAGAATGTCCATCGCTTTGACTAATCCTAGCAGTGCTGAACTGCGCTGCTGTTGCGGACGAGGCGGTGCCCAGGTCGGTGGACGTTATGTTTATCGCCCAGGCCAAGATATGCAACAACGACATCTTCGCGAGGGACGCCGCGTGTTTTGCCGACTACTTTGAGCACATACCCGTGGGCAACAGCAGCCAAGACGTCTTCGAGACCACCCGCTTCGCGGCCCAGCTGCGAGGTCGAGAAGCAGACTGTCGATGCAGGGAGCTCTCCGCTCATACCTTATACCGTTACTATAAGTATTACCAAAATCGTTGCGGCTGAGACACACGCACACACACACACGCGCGCGCGTTCCCTCGCAAATCAATCTCATTATATTAGCGTACACGATTTTTATTTTTAGTGCAATATATTGTACTCACTGGAGAAACTCTTGTCTATATAGACCTTATGCATTTCGCAAAAGAACGAGGGATGTCAGCGTTTTGTTTCTCTCCCGATGAAATCTCCTCCAGTTGACAAAAGAATAATTTTTAGTTAACAATGTACACAAATGAAATACTATTGTAATGTCCCACGTTTATACATCTTAGCAATTACGAATAAATATATATATACACACACATACATCGCCTGTACTACTGCATTCGTGTACCGATACAGACGACGTATACTAAACCGATTGCAACAGCACAAAATCAATCGCCGAACATCGGAGCGAGCGCTTTGACCTACGCGTCAGCGTTTCTTATACGCGGGTACTACGGACTTACTTTTGTACATCGTCGTTGCACGTCAGGTGTTGATTGGTCGATCGTTGCCGCGTTTCACGTAATTTCACAACTCCTTGAATCGTCACCGAGGCTTTAAAAAGCCAGGAAACGATCCACGGAGTGCCTTTTGTATAAGTAACTTGTCGTCGTGTAGCTGTATCCGGTTAGCGAGTACGAGTGCTATACCTTTGTACGCATCGCCTATTGAGTGCCTAGAAAACACTCAAACTCTGTGTACAAGTTATAGTAGAACTCCTTGTTTTCTGGTTTGAGAGTCTGCATCGTGCAACGAGCGAAGGGCCCGTCGATAGCAGACCGGCGTTAGTGGGAAACCATAGAGCAAATTAGATTTACCAGATTAGATTTTTATAGCAAATCAGCCACGAGTAATCGTGTAGAGTAAGATCAATTAGCATCTGTCGTGCCACGAAGGACTATCCAGTTCAGGTCACATATCAGAACAAAACATACTGTAAGTTAAGTTTTATTGTACCAACATCAAAGTAACTATAAGATACCTACGCACAAGCAATAACATCCTTTAAGAAACTGTATTGTCTACTGAGTTCTGGGTTGTCCCCAATAAAACAAAGATAACAATTTAATCAGTTTCTACTATTATTATTCTATTAATTAAGAGTGATCCATATAATAACCTACATCCTAAAGAAGTAAAGAGAAAGATAATCAAGTGTCTATAAAACCAATAGTAACAAAGGTAAGAACCTCAGGACAAGCACAACGTTCGCGCGTAAGTATAAAAGCGGACTCAGTCAAGACACCCTACAATCCGCGCACGAGAGTGTCCGCGCATGTCCCACTAACGCGACCGTCTCGCGTCCACTTGTGCAATTAGATATACATTGTATACTTATATATCTAGTCCACCCATTCAACTAAGTATCTCTAGTAACAATAAAGCTCTCGAGCTTATGCTAGTTCTCGCGAATAAATAATTATTTGTAAAACTCGCGCAGCCCGTATTCCTATCAAATACGGTCTTTACACTATTAAAACGATAATTGTGATACCTGTAATACGCATTGACCTGGCAATAGTAAATACTAGTGCCCTTTTAAGTTCTTGTGAATCAACAGAAACCAGTGTCTTTGGTTCTGACAAAATTTTTGACAAGTGAGGCTGAACTTCTGCAGAGCCAAGAACTGTGATAAAACGTAAGGCAGTGCTTTCAACACCGAAAATAAATATTTTTATAACCCTGCAACTTGCATGTGTTTGTGGAACAGAGGCAAGACTCTGAAGATAGCTCAAAATTTGTACTCCGTAGGTTGACTGGATATGATGCATTCTTTAATTGAACATATCCAAAAGTGTGTAAAGTATGCTTCACGCATGAGCTTTAAAAACTGGTTGTAATAAATGACCTGAATGAAATAATATCATTACCAATAATTGGATCTGTAATGTTAAAATTAAAAATTTTAATTGAGAATACTAGCTTACTTATGAATTTTTTTATCCCAAAATTTCAATTTCTGATTACACTATTAATCTACTGTAACTTTCAACGAGTTCTGGAGTAAGTGGCAAATCGATTGTTGTCGAAGCTGCTTTTGCCACATACGTAAGAATTCTTTCTGGATCTTAAAAGTTTTAACTACTGACTCTACTATTTGCACTTGTGGTTTCAGGATAAGTTTTTCAACCTTTCTGATATAATCAACCTTAACTTGAGGCTGCTTCGTTACCATTGCTTTTTTCAGCAAAAGTTCGTTCTTTTCTGCTTTACTAGATTTGACTGTCAAATCATTAGTCCTTTGAATGACATTATTACCAATTTCATCTGAAACAGCTCTCCTTGTCTACCCTGGAGCCAATTCCATTAACTTGACACAGATGAAGATGACACTCTCTTGATTAGCAACATTCAGATTAATCACTCAGCTTCTCAACGCTTTCCTGCCAACAACATGCCTCTCTTCCGCAAGCTACTTTCTCGATCAAAGTTGGACAAAATGCATTTTCATTTTGTTTTCTTTTTTTTTTTAAAGGAGTTCTTAGTTTGAGTCTTGAAGTCTGAAGTGTTGAAATTTTTAAATGATAATAAGCCAGACGATTCATTCTGATATGAGCTTGAACTACTGTAATCCTTTTTACAATCCACATAACTATGAGTGATAAATTTTGCACTGCATCTAGTAGGAATCCAAGTTTTGATAGGTGCCAGCGTGTTTATCTGGAAGTTGCATGATAAATTGACGTAGAATCAACACTAGCATCAAATAAAGTTAGATATTTATATAAGATATATAAAGCATCTATATCTCTATATAAAGCAGCAGCTTTATAGTATTCTACTTCTGAGTAATGATCATAGAGTTAAATGAACACCAGAGCTTGTCTCTTACCTCCAAACTTCATCTTATCCAGTTCGATATCCTTCCACTTGTCCGTGGATATGGAGCAAATAAAGGACAGGTGCACCCATAGTTCTCTGTGCTATCCTGAGCAGTTCAGACACATCCATATTAGGTGGATTGTGGGCTCCGCACTCAAAACATTTCTGTAAAACATATTACTTTACAGATTTGAGGTTATGTAAAATATTATCTGTGATGGATAAGCGATCAACGCGCTAGGGTACACTCACACTTTAATTTTAAAAATCACAGATTTTCACGATCTTCTTTGTCTTTCTTTCATTTTCTTTCTCACTCCGGCGTATTACATCAATTTTCACCCGCACGCTCCATTCTCACACTTGCAGTCTCACTCCCACACATAACGATATATATGTAGATATCTTCTGCTAGCGCGACGCTGCAGCATACCTCCATATATATGTATTTAAGCATACAGATACCGGGTATCGGCAAACATAAGCAAAGGAAGAAGCTTGGACAATGACCTAGAAACGATATTGACCTACCTTGGAAAGCTCAATTTGGCGTTTGACTGCACTCGTGGGACGCGCGTTTTTCGAAATACCGCTACTGCTGACGCTAATGCTGAAAAAAAATTATCGTTTATTAATTTACCATTCATTTTCAAATATTAAGTGATATACAATTGAAGTTAAATTTTATAGTGGTAACGAGATGAGGTTTATCATTATTCACATAATGGATGAAGGTAAAATAATCAATGTTAAAAGATTTTATAAAGCCACATCACAAAAGATTTCATGATTTTTTGGCTTTTCATTTAAGATTCGGAATACTTGTAAGTTTTTTTTAGTTCCAGTTAAATTTATTACTTGAGAAAGGTCTAATGATTCTCTAATTTATTCGTTTAACTGATTCAATTCCTGATATTTCAAATTCGACTAGCTTCGCACCAAGCTTATTTGATGAAGAGTTTTGATACCCGCTCTCCCGCAGTCTCTTGCGCACGAATACCCCCACTCCCCGTACGCATCGGCGCTGCTTACCAAACGTCCATAAAAGCCGAGCGCACGCAAGCGCGACGACCAGTAGTCTCCCAGCCACAGCTCGGTGTAGACGTACCCCCACCCCCGACGCTCGGCTAGCGAGCCCGAGACGATGTCGTCGGACGGCCAGCCGAGGGAAAATTTATGAAAATAAAGAAAAAAAATAAAACAAAAAATCGAATACTTTAAAGTTGTCTGCTCAATAGCTGCTTCTTTTGCCATCAAAAAGAGTTTGTGTGAAGAGCCAGTGATTGAACTGTTCGATTCCTTAAACTGGTGCCCGTGCTACTGAGTCTACGCAGCGTGACACAATATGTAATTTAAAATTACGTTCTTCGCCTTCGGTAATGCACGAAATTCCTTCTTTTGACAATCTATTTATGTAGTCAATAAAGGAGCATAAATAGATCTACATACCTTGTTTATTCTTATTAAACCATAAACCACATGTAATTAATTTACTTATTCTTTCTTGTCGGGGTAATTCATTAATCATTAGGAATAGTGGCCATATCGAATATGCCGAACTTTTGAATTTTGATGTTTTATCTGTATTGAATACTGCACTAGTATAATTGTATCTAAAGATACAATTATATTAGTGCAGTATTTAACACAGATGGTAAGTAAACATTATAGTATTTTACAAATAGTCAACGAAATTAAAGAGAATCCTACCGTTATAGATACTACGGATATTAAAAGTATTTGTATTTTGATGAAAGCTCTTCGAAATATGTATGCACATCTTGCCATTATCAAATATGTTACATCACTAATATCAAAAGAGCATTGTATATAGATGAAATATATTTTGTAATAAAAAACATACAAATTTACCAAATACTTATTTAGTACTCCTAACCACAAATAAACTTTCTGATACTGTTTTCTTATTCTATCAATTAAAATTTTTATTATTATTGTACACTTATTTAAAATTTATTAAAAACAGCAAATTACAATTTTTAAAATATATAAATAGTAATATAAATAATATTCAAAAAGATTCTATTAATCTTTGCAAACGGTAAAATTTATCACTAAATATCAACCGTCTTTTTGAATAACTACTTCGATATAACAAACGCGAACAACCTAGCATTATAACCAGTATGTTTTTTTTTTTTTTTTTTTTTGAGGGGGGAAGCGCTTGATCGGCGACCTGGGTTTACCTGGAGTGTGGGACTCCCGCTTACCTTCGGACTACCCACTAAACCCACCTCCTCAGTGCAGACCCGCCAGCTGCGCTCCACAGCAACCGCTGCAGACCGGAACCGACGGGAGTCCACCGAGGAGACTCATTCCCTGACCTTAAAAGCACCCCGGCACTGACCTTGAGGTATACTTCGGGGTGGGGTCAGCCGTTTACCTTTACGGCACACTTCTGTTTCGGCCTCTTTTTATTGGAGGTCAGTCCACTTGTGCCGAAGTATTTTTTCGACACAGCGGGCCACCTTTTCCCAAGTTTCTCTGCGAACCAGCATATGGGGGATGATGTCGTCCGGCGTTAGGCCCACTCTCTCGTACCTCCACTTTTCGCAGACGAAGAATGTGTAGAGGGCATCATCTTTCGGCGACGCACACTGTAGGCTCCGCGGGTCCGTCGCATTGCCCATTTTATGGAGGTATGCGCGGAAGTATCCGTAACCAGTCAATAGCTGGGTAAGGTAAAAGTTTACCTCGCCATGCTAGCGACCGATTCACGGAGATAGCTGGCCGATCAGCCTTGCCGTCCACCTTCCGCACGTTTCCTGCTCCCACCATTGCTGCCATGAGAGTGTTACGTCCTGACTACTCTTTATAAAATAGTCATGAACGTAATGATAAGGGTAGTGGCAAAGGCTATAATAATATTAATCGCGTTTAACACTCTCACTGTTATTAACTAAGTAAGAAAACTTACCTTTTGGGTACGATGATGCTTCCTTGCGAGCAAGCAGATTCAACTTCGTATTGGATAAATAGGATGTTGTTTGCAAAGAACTTTTAAATGAATTCTATTTCACTGCAACTCTATTATTTATTTAACTAGCTATATACAATTCTCTTACAATATTATTCGCGTAAACGTCAATGAAATTCTATACGGATATTTATAAGGAAAATTACTTTCACGAATATATCGCCAATTGTCGAACTGACGTGTACTGCATACGAACTGCTCAATTGAGCACGTGCATGGCTTTTTAAAATCTCGTTCGTAAGTGGCGCCCGCTTACAACGTCACGAATTGTTGATGTCCTTATTCGACAGTGGCCTGTATTCGGCCGTGTGTCGAAACTATTCAGCGCACGCAATGCATTCTTCTTTGAGAGTTTGAATTTTAATGTATTTTAATTATTTTAGTTTTTGCAATAAATCACATGACGTGACAAGAGCAAGGCCTGCTCTCTAGCCTCTTCCCTGGCCTTCGCTTGGCCAAGGTCTCCCTTTCTTTGGTGGATGAACTTTCGCTCTTGGGTAAGGAGGTCAATTGGTATGACCCCCGCTACTACTAGGGCGGCCGGTTCCGAGACCGTGCGGTACGAGCTTGCCACTCGTAGTGCCCATCGACGCTGGACCGATCCCACGCGCTTGCGATGGATTTCGCTTCGCAGTGAATCGGCCCAGACCTCTGCGCCGTATAACATAATAGCCTCCGCAGTTGGCCATCACCCTGCTCAGGGTCGCTGTCACTATGGCCGCTTTGTCCGCTGCCTTCTGTATATGATCTTCGAAGGTGAGCTTTGTAACCAGCGTCACCCCCAGATATTTCACTGCTGCTTTTGTTTGCACAGTTAATCCTTCAACTTTCAACTCCTGTATTTTTGGTATGTGCTTTTTTGTCAGAAGCACGATCTCGGTTTTGGCCTCCGCTAGCTCAAGCCCGTGATCGCCCATCCAGCGGCGGACCCTGCACATGACCTGGTCGAGCCGTGACTGCGCTAACTCCATATTCCTCGCTACTATGGTAACTGCCACGTCATCAGCGTACCCGACTAGGGAGCAGCCCTCTGGCATCTCCAACCTGAGTAACGCATCGTAGGAGATGTTCCACAGGTCGGGCCCCAGAATGGAGCCCTGGGACGCTTCTGCCGTCATCTCTCGTCGTTTCTGTCCCTCTGAGGTGTCGTACAAAATAAAGTGATCCTTCAGGTAGTCTCCGATGGTTTGGAGAAGGTACTGTAGTACCCTGAAGTCACGCTCCATGGTCTGCAGCACGTCGGACCATCTCACCGAGTTGAAGGCGTTCTTGACGTCTAGCGTCACCAGGAGACAGATTGGGCGAGAAAAATGATTCCCGCTTTCCGTACTTCTGGCCACCTCCACTACCTCCTGGACCGCCTCTATGGTAGACTTTCCTCTCCGAAAGTTGTGCTGTCAACCCGCTGGCTGGCAACCCGAAGGCATGGTATTAGTACCTTATACCCGCCATCGTGGCACTGCCGCGCCCCTTGATGATTTATAAAATTTGTACTAGAAACTGAAATACAAACAAAATATAGACGAACAAATGCTATAATTTTTACTTCACTGCCGTACGTACTATTCATTGACATATGCATTTTATAAGTACTTCTATCAGTAATTTAGTACTCCTATCAGTAAGATACGTCGCCTACTTGGCTCTAATTTTTATATGATTTTCTTACGTATTAAACAAAAAATACGAAAAGCAACGAAATTGTCAATTGACATCTCCAAAGACTTTTTTATATTTCACCTTCTGACAGTTTATTCGATATTCTGTCCCTCTACTGTGTCAAAATTTTATAGATTAAAAATACTTAACTTTAAATGTTGAATATAGTTCTCTCTCTCTCTCTCTCTCTCTCTCTCTCTCTCTCTCTCTCTCTCTTTCTAACTCTCTTTCTCAATATGTCTGACGACCAACGTACTGAAGATCGACTCCTTGGTCCTACATCATGTAAGACCTGCACTAAGGTCATAGCTAAGGGAAATCCTCGCAAATCCGATAAATGTGGATAGCACTATCACGTTTGGTGCACGCCAACACAGCCAATTTTCGATAACGGTAAGACAATCCAAGTCTGCCGTAACTGCCTGTTGGTTTCTAACCGCTTCCCTCTTGGTACTGTGAATTCCACTCCATCTTCACGCAGCTCAAGTCCTCTGCTTCAACCTTATGGGGGCAACTCATCAGCATATACGACACGGTCCTCCAGTCCACAGCCGGCTGATACTGCTATTCTGAATAAAATCCTAGAAAAGCTCAACAAACTAGATTCTATAGAGAAACTTCAAAACACCATGAAGAATGAAGCTGAGGAGAATGGTCGCCTTCTAGGGGAGAGAATGTCGTCGATTGAAAGATCCTTAGAGCCTTTGGACGAAATTCCATGGCTAATGAACCGGGTGACAGAGGCGATGTGGCGGATCTGAGGGCTGAGCAGGTCGACATGTAAGGAATCAAAGGAAAGCTTGAGCTGTTACTTGTGAAAGGAGCAGGTCCCTCTACGAATTTTTCTTCGGCCACAGCAGTTAACCTTGAGACCGTTCAGCAACTCCGTGACTCTAATGCTAGGATTCAAGCTTAACTGGATAGAGTAGCATCATCCCAGGCTAAACTCTCTGTAGAGCTGGTCATTACAGGGCTTGCTTCTACTCAGTCTACGTCTCTTAGACTTCTGGCTTATACAGCCCTTAAGCTACTAGACGCTCAGCTGACAGAGAGCGATATTACCTCTGCTAGACCACTGATCAAGAGGAGAGCTGTTCTGCTTCTACTGCCGTTGCTGTCACCGAAATGCGTCCTACCCCTATTGCTGTGACTGTGTGCAGGATGCTGATGCGCTCGCTTATCTCGGTCAAAGTTAAAATAAGGAAGCTACATACGAAACAGCTATCTGCAGATCTTCTTCGTGATGCTCGCGTCACATTGCCACTCCCGGACTCTTTCATCAACATCAATGAATACTTGCCCCCTGATGTACATCGTCTTGGCGTGGCTACAATCGGCATCGTTGTCGGCGTCGTTTCTCGTCCACCCCATGCCTCTTACATCCAAGGCAGTGATTTCATACAAAAACTAACTACACTTATGCATAATTATTCGACTAAGCTAATCATAGGCGATTTCAACGCCGACCAACTCTCCACATCTGAAGATGCCAAGTTCATCAAGGCCTTCATTGAGGAGAACCCCCTTCAATCGGTCCCCTACGGTGCTACGCATCAAAAACAGGAGTCCGACACCTGACTTGACCTCATCTAATTGATAAGCAGGATCGCCTGCTCTCACACTGGAAGACAGACACTCCTTTCATAAACAGACATGACCTTAAGGGACTCGGTTAACCCATTAACGTCCAAAACAGAGAGATCGTAACTCTGTTTTCAACCGTAAATCAATTACATATTCCACGGATATATTCAAAGCAAACATACTTTTTCTTAAGTACTTTTTTCTCTACTTTCCATTTCTGGTATCAGAATTGCGAAGTTTTCACTCAAAAATCCAATATGGCGACGTTTAAAAAAAATGCAAAATTTCGATACTTTTTTTTTAATCCAATTTCTTGTTGTGTTAACGTTGAGGACGGAACTTTATTTTTCAACTATGAGTGCATAAATGAGTTGTACTTTAAATTCAGTTTGGTCCCGAATCCAGAAATTCAATATGGCGGCTAGAAAATGGTGCCTGAAGCGCAAAATTTTGCCCAAACTTTCACGAATTTTTTTCTCGAATATAATGCATTCGACGAAAAAATCAATAAGAATAAAAAGTGCTTAGAATCAATCAAGGAATATGTCTAATTTTTTTCACTGAGTTTTGAGCAACTTTTTTATTTTTTCCAATTGGCAATTTATGACAAATTGGAAAATTTCATCGAATCGATTCGAAAAAATTCAGATATACTTCTTGGTCAATTCTAAGTACTTTTTATTCTCTAACTTTTTCTTATATAACGCTTTGTTTTTGAGTAAAAAATCAAAAACCTTAAAAAATTTGAGTTGTGAAACTTTTGGAATTCTTTCACAAACTATATTGAATTCTCAATCGAAAAAGTCTGAATTTAACTTTTTCTTATATAACGCTTTGTTTGTGAGTAAAAAATCAAAAACCTTAAAAAATTTGAGTTGTGAAACTTTTGGAATTCTTTCACAAACTATATTGAATTCTCAATCGAAAAAGTCTGAATTTAATTACTATATTCAATTTGCCGAATTTTGCCAAAAGCTTTTGTAATGTTTTTATGTAAATTTCAAAATAGTGAATCACCATTGAATGTTCATAAATCGATTTTGAAGAATCTTTAGTTTTTTCACTCTTTGTTAGTGTTATAAATATTAGCGTTAATATTTTACTTGTGCATTTAGCTTTTCAAGTTTTAAAATTGTAATGGCTTCAAAACGCCGGAGAAATGTAAGATCTCAATCAGAGTCTGAAGAAGATTATTCTGATGATAACGATGATCATAATATTTTGGTACCTAATTCAGATGATTCGGGCAGTTCTGGTCAGAGTGACGAAGATTCTCGTTCTGAATCTATTGATAACTTATTACTGAGTACATACGCAGAAACTTCTAATAATTATACGAATGATCAATCTAAATTGGAAAATGAATATATTAATAAATGGATCGACGGAGAAAAAAGTTATTCCTGCAAAGTTGAAAATGAAATATTATTATCTGATAGTCATAAGAAAGACATTAAAAATATGAGTCCAGTTGACCTATTTGAGTCATTTTTTTTCAAAGAAATTAAAAATTATATTATAGAATCAACTAAGATGAATAATTGCAGTCTAACAATGTCAGATTTGAATATATTTATAGGAAAATACTTTTCTCGGCATTCAATAAAAAGAAAAGTCAAAGAGATTATTGGTCTAATGATCCCTTTTTATCTAGTGATATAGTGAAATCGGCTATGGGACGCCGTACATTTGAAAATATAAAATCTAAGTTGAAATTATCAAAACCAGGGGATGAAGATTGCAATGATAAAGCTTGGCGAGTTCGTCAAGCATGAATCTGTTTCGTAGAAACATAAAATTGTTCGGGTACTTTCAAACCTCGATATCTGTAGATGAAATGATGGACAAATGCTACGCTAGAACTATTATGAAACAGTTTATTCGCGGCAAACCAATTAGATTCGGTCTGAAATTTTGGGATCTATGTACATTAGATGGATTTTTATTAGATTTTGATCTATACTGTGGGAAGAATTCAACTATTGGGGATAAATTAGCCAAATGTGCTTTAGGAACTCGGGTAGTAATGAACTTCCTTGACAATTTTTTTTCAACGCTAACTTTTCGTAAAGTATCCCTTTACCATCTATACATGGACAATTACTTCATAAGCTTAGACCTTTTTGTACATTTAAGAAAAATGGGTTTACGTTCCACTGGTACTATTAGAGAAAATAGGATAAAAGAAAAAAATTATATTGATAAAAAATCAACAAGAGGCACATACGCCACAAAGCACGATCAGAAGAGCGGAATGAATTTAATTACTATTATTGATTCTAAACCGATTTCAATAATTTCTACAGCATCTGGAGTAACACCACTGTTACCCTCGAAAAGATATTCCAAAGAAGTAAAATAAAAAATAGACATACCTTTTCCTAATGCATTTTGTTGGGATCAGGTTGGGTGAGTCAGTTAATAATCGACACAAGAAGATTTCGAGAAAAAGCTTTATTCTGACCGTCTGAAAGATACACCACTGCGGGTAAACACGTGCGCTCTCGTGGAGTGCCGGCGACGAACTTGCGCGGCGAGCCGAGCAACGCAGCTCGACGAGCTCACGCATGCGCAGGAGGGGAGAGTCCCAAGTGGACATATCTCAACACTCCCTCTCACTTGAGGAACACTCCCTCTCAATCCCAGGATACTTCCTGTATGGATGGCTCAGGCGGCTCGTCCTGGTCCTCGAACTCCTCGGGAAACTCTAAAAATTGACACACAAATTGATTAGTTACATGTTAAATATAAGTTTCAATAGGTCGTTATGTAATTGTTTAGGCAAAGCCTTTGTAAATATGTCGGCTAACTGACTCTTGGAGTTGACCCATTCTATTTTAATATAGTTCTTATTAACACATTCTTTTACATAATGTTCCCTTCTTTCGACCATATGTCTCAATCGATTACCTCCATTTACTTTCGCGCAAGAAATGGCTGCCATATTATCGCAGTACAGTGTCATTGGATATAAATTATGCTCTAGCATAATCGCCACTGAGTTATGTAAGGACATACTTTCCTGACAAGTTTCGCTCATAGCTACATACTCCGATTGACAAGTGGACAGAGCAACGCTCTGCTGCTTGTGCGTTCTCCACGCCACTGTGTTACCGAACAGTCGAATGACGTAGCCACACGTAGTCAGAGAATTTTTGCAGTCAGCTAAACTGGCATCAGAATAAGCTATCAACCCCTCATCTGCTCGATTGAAGATCAACTCATAGTTTCGAGTTCCTGACAAATATTGAAATACTCTCTGAACCATATTCCATTCCTGAATTGTGGGGTTTACTTGATGCCTGCTAAGTACATTTACCGTATACGAAATGTCTGGCCTTGTAGCATTCGCCAAATAGAGTAGAGACCCGACAGCCTCTCTGTACAGTCTATTTGGGATTTGTCCTTTGCCGGATTCTGCCAAAATGTACTCATTTTCCTCCCTCTCTTTTCTACCGCAGCTAGTAACGTCTAGTTGCCTCATTGGTGTACTAACTGGTCTGCAGTTTTCAAAGCCAAATCTAATCAACATCTTTTCTATGAATTTAGTTTGACTCATTTTGATAACACGCTCAGATTGATCTCTGTCTATCTTTATCCCTAAAAATTCTTTGGGGGTACCAAGATCTTTGATTTTAAACTCAGCACTCAGATCTTTGCTCAACTTGTTCAAGATTTCGTTGTTTGAACTGGCTAACAGTATGTCGTCAACATACAGTACAACAAGGATTGTATCTACACCTGAGTGTTTGATGTATAAGCACGGATCTATTTCGTTTAATTTGAAGCCTAGCTTAGTCATAACGCTTGAAAATTTATCATTCCAACTTCTTGGGACTTATCTTTAATCCATAAAGTGACTTATTTAATTTCCATAGAAATCTTTTTCTGGTATCGCTAGTAATCTGAACTCCCTCTGGAATTTCCATATAGATGTCCTCCGACAAGTCACCGTACAAGAATGCAGTTTCAACATCGAGTTGTCTAAGCGAGTAATTTAATTTATTCGCAATCGAAAAGAAGGCTCTTATCAGTGACATCCTAGATACGGGGGCGTAAGTTTCACGTAAGTCATACACGTTCTTGTCTTTAAATCCACGAATAACTAATCGACCTTTGAATTTAGTTTCACCCTGTTCATTCATTTTTCGCTTAAAGACCCATCTGGAGTCGATTATATTTGGTTTGAAGTTATTCATTAACACATTTGATCTTTCTACTACAGTGTACACTTGTTTTTCTTTAATAGAATCTAGTTCTGATTGGATTGCTCTCAACCAGTGTTCTCTCTCTGGCGAGTTTACAGCTTGTTCAAACGCTTGTGGGTCACCTAAGATTTTAGCTAGAAGAGCATGATATTTAAGATCGCTGAATTCTCTATCAAAATTAAGTTCTCGTATCTCAGAGTCTTCAGTTAGAAAGAACATTGCTACGGGGTTCTTTTTAGGTCTACCTCTTTTTCGTTTTACTTCGCTTACTGTCTCTTTGACTTCGCCTACTGATTCTACTGTTTCGAATGTCAACTCTTGTACAGTCTCGGACTCTGATTCCTTTTCAGAGTTTAATTCTGATTGATCGTTTTCTATGTTTTTACATTGAAAATCTTTATATGTTAAATTTTCCACGAATCTCACATGTTTACAGTCATATAATTTATGGTCGCTTGGTACAAGTATCGTGTATCTAGTACTTAGATATCCAACTAAAAAACCTAGCTTTGCTTGGGGTGAAAACTTGGTATCTGTACCGCGAGCTATCTTAATATACGCTGCGCATCCAAAACGCTTGACCTGGCTCACGCATTCAGCCTGATTTGATACAATTTTACTCAAAGGCGCCACCATGTCCACCGACTTGTGAGGTGTCCTATTGTAAATATAAACAGCTGCTTTTACAGCAAGATCCCAATGCGAAAGCGGTAAGCCAGAGTCCAGCATCATGGCTCTTACTTTATTTTCTAACGTACGATTAAACCGTTCGGCAACACCGTTGTGTTGAGGTGTATCGGGACAAGCTAGTTGTAGTTCAGCACCGTATTTGTCTAGAAGCTCTCTAGTAGCCTGACAAACAAACTCTGTTCCCCTGTCGCATCTCAGATAACAGAACTTTTGATCAGCACCCACCACATTACGAAGACTTTTTACAAATGACTCTATGTGCTCTGGCACTTCAGTTTTACTTTGCATTGGATAAGTTAGAGCAGCTCTAGTAGCATCATCGATTAAAACAAGAACAAATTTATATTTTCCTGGATGTGATTCCGGGCTGATGGGACCCATAGTATCTCCATGAACTATCTGTAACGGTTTTGTTGCCCTATCTCTAATCTTGTTAAACGGAAGTTTGACACTGTTCGCTTGCATGCAGATTCGACAATCTTGTATGGTTTTATCTTTGTCTATATTCTCGAAGTTTATTAACTTATTATTTTGCTTAGCTAACACTAGTAAATATTTCTTGGATACATGTCCAAGTCTGATATGCCACAGCATGGCTTCTGAAAGTTCCTCTCTGGGCTTCTTGTGATTTTTGAACTCATCTATTTTATCGACCTGATTGGTCTCTGTTTTGTGTTTTTTTCTGTTGCTTGACGTTTGTAAAAAGTCTGTTTCTACATCGTTGATTTCCCTAGTCTTGTCTACACTAGACTTGCTTGTCACTGATTTATTTGTCTTAGATTCGTTTATTTCTGTAGAGTTCTTTTTACTTCTAGTGTTATACATGATTTTCGGATTAGATTTAGTTACAGTATCTTTACTCAACACTAGTTTAATAGTCCAGAATGGTTTCTTGTATTCTCCTGTCAAAATGCTTTTATCGAGTTCTGGATTATAAATATCAATGATTTTATTATTCAAGTAAATCTCAAGTCCCTGATCTACGAAACGTCTCAATGATAACAAATTGTATGACAGATCTTTCGAATACAGAATATTGTTTAAGATAAATGTATCATTATCCTCTGTAACTACTTCAGTAGACCCACTACCGTCAGTCCTAAATGTGCTATCTTTGTTTGCGCAATCTACCTTTGTAATCGCTCGAGAGTCAAATTTGTCAAAATACAATTTAGATCTGCTCAGGTGCTTGGTTGCACCTGAGTCCGCTATGAATTCTAACAATTCTTTGTTACAGCAGTTCACTTTGTTACCTTGGTATTCCTCGGCAATGGCTTGGAGCGATGTCCCTTGCTGAGGCCTAGGATGGCCTGCACCCCTCTGTGGTCCGCCTCGTCCACAGCCTCTGCCTCGTGTCGAAGCTCCCCTGTTGCCTCTCGCTCCACGGTTGGCTGGAGCAGCTGATTGGTGTGTCCGGCCTCTGGTCGCAGTAGACCGGCTCCCTCTGCCTGTCCACCTCCCTCTCTTTGAGGGTGGGCCGTAGCTGGTTGCAGTTGCCAGCCCCTTCTCCAGGTCTGCCTTTCTTTTATTGCACTCATGTGCGAGGTGAGAACCGAGTTTGAGGCAGTAATAACACTGCCTCAATCCTTCATTGGGACAATTGGCCTTCGTGTGCCCCTCCATCCCACAACCTCTGCAAATCAGCCGACCAGTACCCTGACCCGTATGCAGAAAAGCTCGTGCTGACGGTTGCGAAGGCATCTTCCGGCTCTTGGTAGATTCAACCTGTAACAGATAGTTTTTTAATTTCTCGCATGTCATTTCCGTAGACGTAGTTTCTTTAAACAATTGGTCTGCAGTGGTAATTTCCGGGACTGCCTCAGCAACTGCTTGAAGAAAATAATCTCTTAACTCTTTTTTTGGAAGTTTTCCCGCGTCTGGGGTATTTTCAAATATTCTGACTTTCTCTTGGAATCTATCGTAGAAATCAGATGCAGTTTCCTTTGAAGGTAAATATTTAATAGTCAGCAGATCTTTTCTGTGATTCTAGTTGTTCCAGTTTCGTATCTTTTTACGTTTTTCAACTTCTCAATAATTAGTTTCGGATCAGTCAAATTGACAATCTTGTTGTAATAGATCGCGTCTATTGATTATAATTTCTCTAACTTTGAACTCATCATCCGATCTTTTCGACTCATTTACCGTAGAGTTCATGCTTACACTTTCATCGAGGATATAGTGCAATTTCTTGCTTCTTAGTTCAGACTTCAAGTAGTCTTCGAACATTTCAAAATTAGTTTTTAGCGTGAGTTTATAATTTCTAAAGCCTAAATTTTCTCTGCCTACAAATTCGTTTTTCAATTGTTCTGGCAAGTTAAAGCTTCTATCAATCAGTGATCTCTCAGTCTCTTTATCTCTTTCAAGAAGTAAGACCTTTATCTTGTTTTCTACTAGTTCGTTAACAATATTTAAAGGAATGTGATTTGATTGTTCTACAAACTGAAAGTGATCATTTTGTCTTACCGATTCACGGAGAAAGTTTGACCTGTGTTCTCGATCAGGTGATGGCTGCCTCAGCTGTGACCTGGGCTTCCTATATGGGTTGAATAAGGGGATATTCACCGGTGTGTGTCCCGGTACCCCAGACTCCTGAGCCTCGTCCTCCGAGTTGCAGGAGAGTTCTCCCACTTCTGAGGGCTGCCTCCTACCTTCTGCCGACCTCTTACGAGGCTCGCTCATGTCGATATTCATGTCAATCAACTCCTCGCCCCGCAACGTCTGTGACTTGCAGTACGGAGTCGACGACACCTTTTCGACCCGTATAACTCGGGGCTTTTCCCTGAGAACAGGGTCCATCCTTCCAGACTCCACGGGTTCGGTGTCTACACCCTGAGCTGTAGACCTCCCTGCCTCGGCAGTCTCCACTATATTAGACTGCTGCTGACTCTGCTTCACTGCCAGTGGTTTCCCAGGCGAGCCCAGGAGGAAGGGCTGCTGCTGTCCAACACCTGGCATTGTAAGACCCTTCACCAGTATCTCAATTCCAGTGAGAAACATTTTGTTTTGCTCCTGCATCATTAGCATGACCTCACTTCTGGTGATAGAGTCTGCTGGATATCTTAACTGGAAGATATGTTGCTTCTCAGTGACAGGCCAGACATGGTCAATGACCGCTCTCTCGATTTCCGACAGGGTATCGTCGAACCTGCGCAGCTGGAGTTCACTTCTTTTAAAATACAGCGAGCCGTCGCTCCTCCTCAACAGAGTGATGGTGTCACGGTGATAACCTTCACCGGGCGCCTCGTTGGCTTCCGACCTCTCCCATTCTCTGAGGATGATACGACGGAACTCCTCTCGATCAGCACCTGTTGAATTAATTAGCATGTAAGTGTTTTGATTATATGAATATGCAGAATATTAGTCCAAATATCCAAGTAAAAGATTGTTGAAAAGGCAACAATAATTGTTCGATTGTAACTTTGACTCGGAGTCACTGTTATCGAATATCTCTTATCTTTCCTCTCTTGAGGAGCAACTCTTGTCGCTTGCTCTTGCTCTCCCAATCAAGTGGGGCGATTCTAATCGCGCGGTCATGGCATATTGTAAGATTAACCTGTTTCTATGGTCTATTTTGAATCTTACTGTCATGTGACTCTTGTCTATCTTTCTAGTTCTAGCTACTGTGTTGACTGTTGAATTGATTAGTTACGGCTTGCTTGAATTTTAAGCGAAAGCCGGTTACGCATAATGTGGGGCCCTCACAAAATGCGATTTTTAATGAACTGCAGTCCGTATTTATTTTGCAACACAGGATTTTTAAAGAAAAACACTATTAAACATGCTACTCAACGGTTACTGATTCTAAGAATTTTTAAGAGAAATTTCTTTATTTGAAGTATTTTCTATTTCAGAAAATCATTGTAAAAAAATATAGACAGCGCACCGCTCAGGCTGTGCTCGTGAGAGAGAGAGAGAGAGAGAGAGAGAGAGAGAGAGAGAGAGAGAGAGACAGACAGAGAGCGAGAGCGCGCCCGTGCACACTCCGCTCGCCGCATGCGTACCGCGCACAGGAGAGAAAGGTAGAGAAGGAGACACCGCTCGCAACACTGCCGCGCGAGCCGCCAGAGATTCTCAGCCCATGCAGTGTGGCGACGTTTCGCCGCATGATGTTGCCCGCACTGTTCTCCCTATACGCGCGCACTTGCCGACGCTACCGCTCTTTCCGCGGTAGAAGACGCTATCTGGCTCCCTCCCCTCCTTTAGGCCATGCGGCTAGCAACTGGTGGTCTTGTGGAGAGAGACAGACAATCCTGATATAGCGCCGGCGGCCGCCATCTTTGCCTCGTGTCTCCACTCTCCCCCCTCCCACAAGCTCATGCTCGACTTCTCGGAAATGCGGGACTTGCTGCGTTTTGTTTTTAATTCTCAGAAACACACAGCTTATCGCGCCTAGCTTTTCGGACTTTTGTTCTCAGTTTTTCTTGTAAACTTTCCGTATTCTCACGAAATGCTTCTAATTTTCTCATTTTATTCACGACTTTTTACATGATCTAGCACTTTTGAATTTACTCTACACTTTTGTCACTTCGTAGCACTTTTCGTGACTTTACGTTCTTTGTATATTAATCTAGATTTTAACTACGCGAATTTTTCACGACTTTACACTTTTATTAGTTTTACTTTTGTTTTATTTACTGAACGATGAGCTTGCCGTTTCGAGCCGCCACATGATGACCCCCTTGTTGAAGCTTCTCGAAGGAGATGCGTTGGCTCCTGGCCTCGTGACACAAAGGTGCGGATGATGATTTAGTACACACCACCCTTGAGTTCTGTCTGCTGCCTTTTGTCACTACACTACACTTGCTCTCGTGAGCTGACAATTCTCCCGCGTCTCTAGGCGCGTGCCTCCCGGTTTTTCTTTTGCTCAGTTGAAGCGTGGCTAACCCGGCCCATAACCTGTTGGGATCAGGTTGGGTGAGTCAGTTAATAATCGACACAAGAAGATTTCGAGAAAAAGCTTTATTCTGACCGTCTGAAAGATACACCACTGCGGGTAAACACGTGCGCTCTCGTGGAGTGCCGGCGACGAACTTGCGCGGCGAGCCCAGCAACGCAGCTCGACGAGCTCGCGCATGCGCAAGAGGGGAGAGTCCCAAGTGGACCTATCTCAACACATTTCATCTTTATAATAGGTTTATGGGAGGGGTTGATTGCGACGCGGTGCCTCCCAGCACCTCGATGCGCAACTCCTCGCGACTCCAACGCGCGAATTATTATTTTATTCGCGGGTTTCGACGGCAATCGCTGACGTTTGGGAGAACGTTGGGAAAAGGGAAAATAATAACACACAAATTAATAGTTTATTGCGCCTATATTTCGCCCAGCCCTTCCCTACAACGCGGTGGCCGTAGCCGCCCGCGCACGATATGCCCGCCGGCTCTCACGCACACACACGCACGAAGGCTCAGCGCCACCCGCTCGGATAGCGAGGCGCACGACGCGTATCTTCTCTCTCTCTCCCGTACGCAACGTCGCGCGCGCCGCGCGCGTACCGCGACGTCGTCGCACGAGTTAGCGCGGTCCCCCTCCCTACTCTTTCGCACTCACACTCGTAGCGCGCGCTCTCCTACGGCTCGCGCCCGCGGTCCCGGCACGACGATGCTCGAGCCTCGCCGGCGGAGCTCTCGGCTTCCCCCTCTCTCCCTTCTCTCTCTCGTTGGCTCGAACGCGCGCGCGTACCGGCTTTGCCTCGCGTTGGAGGCAAGCCCGACCTGCTGCTACCGAGCAGCGGAGGATTCTCAGAAGCCCGATGCTTCTTTCTTTCTCTCTCTCTCTCACACACGCTCGCTCTTCGTTTTCGCGTTTCTCTCTCTCTCTCTCTCTCTCTCTCTCACTCTCGCGTACACTGGCTTGTCGTCTGTTTCGCGTTTCTCTCTCTCTCTCTCTCACTCCCGCGTACGCTGGCTTGTCGCCTCGCGTAGATGGTGTCGAGGTGTGCGCCCGCACCGCACACCGCACTCTCGTCTTGCTCACTCTCTCTCTCACACACTCGCGACCGTCTCTCTCTCTCTCGCGCACGCTGGCTCAACGCCTCGCGTACCTGGTGTTGGAGAGGCGAACACTAGTCGCCTCCCGACGGAAGCCTCGCTGTCCCAGGGGGTGCTGGCTTCCCTCGCTTCCTCTCTCTCTCTCCTTCTCTCTCTCTCTCTCTCTCTCTCTCTCTCTCTCTCTCTCTTCCTCTGCCTCGGGGTGGATGACGGGATGTCCTGGCCCTCGTCCTCGCGTCCTTCCTCGATTGGCCCCGCTGGATGTTGGCCTCGGGGAATGGCTCGTCCGGGATGTCGTGGTCCAGTTCTCGCCGTTGCTCTCTTACTCTTTCACTCACTCTCTCACTATCACTGTCGCGCGCGATCATACGTCGACTATTGTCGACGAGGCTCGGGACGTAACTGCCGATTCGCGCGGCCGCGCGCGCGCTCGGCGTCCCGCCGTCGGCCGCCGGGCCCGTCTGATAGAACAGCCTAATTGGCTGCGCGAGGCGCGAGACGTGCTGATTGGCTGCTCGTCTCGCGCCACGCGCGAATCAACGGCTCACTTTCGCGTACATCGGCCAGCGAATTCCAAGTATTCCCGGGACGCGACTCGCGTCCGAGAACACACGGGCCTCACCGACCGATCGTCTACTCTCTCTCTCTCGCCGCGCAAACAACAACAAATCGCGCCGTGCTGCGGCGCGCCTTGTCGTAGAACGCTTCTTCTCCGACTTTAGCTCGTCGGGAAGGTCTTCGCGCGAAACAATGTCTGCTTCGCGCGACTGCGACGTACAACGTCGCATGATGTTCATGATGGCCATTGCAATGATGTTATGCCATGCATTCGATCAAAAAAGTGGACGTGGGTGGTTTTTATTAGATTACTTCAGGCCGCTGTCACCAATGCAGTAATACTTTATAATTGTTCTAATCCAAGTCACAAAAAAAGTTCAAAAGAATTTCTGCTCGCTTGTATACTGTGACCTAACGCAAGAACTGGACACTAAACTGCAGAGATTAGTGAACACAGGAATCCGTTAAATCTATGGTGTAAGAAACGACGAGCACATCACCCCCTACAGACGCGAGTTGCAGTGGCTTACCACTGCCGGACGTAGGAAGTACTTCATGGCTTGCTTTCTAAAAAAAACTCTTCAACACAGCGGTACCATCATACATCACTGCTTATTTTGACTTCCATGTCGCACTTCGTCCTGTTAGGGGTGAGGTGACACCTCTGGACATCCCAACCTTCGCTACAGAGATGCTGAGGAACTCATTCCACATAAGCGTCTCATACCTATGGAATACACTACCTTCACAGCTCCGCAACAATAGATTCATTACACACTTCAAGAAACAACCCAGACACTACTTTTTCACCCTTGAAAACACTTATTATCTCCACAGTCATCTCAGTCTGACATCACTCAACATCATAATTTATTACTTTACTACGTATTTACATTGTACAGCAAAATAAATAAATAAAATCTCTCTCTCTCTCTCTTTCTCGCTACTTTTTTTCACCCAAAAGTATCTCTTAAAGAGAGTAAACAATTTCAACCTTGACCTCCATGTAACTAAGGGTGGGGGTCAAGGTCAGTTTGGTTTACATTTTCCATAGTGTCATGGTACTACTTATATAGCCCTGCGACTCGCAGATAATATAGAATTTGCCATTCTGTGTTAGTGGACCCAAGACAAAATGTAACCCGCTTCAGATATAGCGTGAACAGACTTCACAAGGGCTTCGTCATCTACATCCGATACCTTACGACGCACTTAAACGACCTTTTCGGTTGCGGACTCCCGCTGTTGCGCTCAGCTTGACCTTCGTCCTCTCTCGCCTCTCTTCTTGCCCTTGCGGAAACTGACGATGGTTGTTGTATTTGTCTCTCGTAAACGATTCTTATTGTTAGCGCCGGTTGCTCGAAATTAACAAACTTTATAAATTTCACGCATGATATTCACTCTTGCAACCCGAGAACGCTCTGCCCCGACCCGATTCAACGAAGGTGCGACATTGTGAAATTTTGCCATGTTATAGCAGTGATAAGACGGGCATTATGGATAATCCACTTAGTTTTTCCAAGCTCGAAATACACTTTGGCTGTTGCCATGCCACACCATACGCATGGTGGCAGCTTTCCTCTAGTAACTCCTCCACTTCAGAGGATAGTCTTCGAGTGTGTTTATTTTTTAATTACTAACCTTAGGTCATGAATCTATCACGGTCGCGTACTAACTCTTAACAGACAGTTTCAGTAAAAATACAATTTTCAAATTTGTCAAATCTAAAGGTCAGCGAAAAGTTCTATGACTCATTATTCGTTTTGAGAATAATATTAAAACTATTTTGTTTTACCGGAACTTCCAGGACTGCCTATAAAAAACATTTTGTGAATTTGTGAACATAGCGTTTCAAATTTTTTTTTTTTTTTTTTTTTGTTATTCAACTGATTGTACATTTTTTTCACCATAATAAATGTTATTTAAAGCAGTTTTATTTGGCATAGGTAAATTGAATGAGTCACATGATTTAACCTCTTATTCGAATATCTGGTTGCTATATAAAAGAGCACAATTTTCTTTGTTATGAATAAAATCTTCCATGAAATTATTTTTGTATTTGTTCCAACCTTGAATATTTTCAGAAAGTAAGAACCACGCAAAAAAATGTCGCAAATGATTTGGTAACATAACAGTATTAGCTTCTTTAAACGTTTTATCAATTTAATTATTATGTTTAATTAAACCCATTGTAATAGCAGTGTTATATGTACTATAATTTATATCGTTGAAATAAAACTGTTCATGATCATTAGGAGAAACTACATTCATACTACCGATAGCATTTTTTTTTATTTAATTTTTTTCTATTTGCCATTTTTTTACGCTTTTTATTGAAAGTATAATTTCCTGGGATATTTACGTATTTTATAGATTTTCCGAAATCATCAACTTTATTTAATTCAAACCATGCTGTTAGTCGTGTTTGATACTTTCTGTTGCAATTTTAATTTTATTCACTTCAAATATTCTATATTCCTTGTTTTTATCATGTATAGGCATATTGTCTGCTAAATGACTTCTAGAAAAAATTGGATGATTTTATTACCGTCAAGCTGCTTCTATGGACTTAAATATCTACTATCAACATAATATTTAATGTCAAATTTATCATAATTATTACAATTATCATCTCATTGAATTTTAACGAATGCTCTGTCACTACCTTATGGATATATTTAAAGATGTATTTTATGCTTTGTATTATAACGGGATTCTATAGTCTGTGTATAGGAAAGCAGTGGCGTATCTACTGATCTGTCGTATTGCGAAAGGAGAAAACGCAACAGCTCGTTGCAGGCTTCTTGCAGGCTGTACGAAGCCTGGCCCGTAGCGCAGTATCCTGTACGTGCTTGTCCTCGAGCACGTGAGCCCGCGGAGGCGTCGTGAGATTTTATGCTGCGTAGCTTAATCGCGGAATACTTCTAAGAGGGAAGCACGGGAAAGGATAGATTCAGAAGCGAAATCACACGGGCAACGTAATGTCAACGGTTTAGTTTATGTAACTTCAAGTTCTATTGCATGAAATGCGCGAGGCAAGAGAGAGACAAAACAGGGCCTATTGCACTGAAAGGGAGAATAGCGATCAAGCAGGTTCTTAAAATCTCACACGTGCAGACTCGCAAGGATGCCTTGTGGCCTTACTGGAGTGGCGCTGAGCGGATGACTGGGGCCCTCGCTGAGGAGCTGGAAGGATGCCTCGTGGCCCTGTGTGTGTGTGGCTGGGTGCGACGTGGAGTCGAGCATCAGCCGACTGCGCAACCCGTAACCGGCACGCTGGGGTGACTTGAACTCGAGGATATTCCATCCGGCGACACACCATGAACCGTCTCGCAAGCAGCTACAATTCTCCATCCAGGACGCACGCACGCCAGATACAAAACTAAGCGGCTTGGAAAAGAACGCACCGCTTGGCTCGGCGATACGAAAAATAAGTCTTGTCGGAGTAGAACGCGACTATCCGGCGCGGTGATACAAAGATCATTGTCGCAGCGAGGAACGTGGCAGCATGGTCAGCGCGGCCTTTCTCCCACTCTCTCTCACACTCACTCTTGACTACACGCACACACGCTCGTGGCTCTCTCTGTGCGTTTGCAGGGCTCTCTGCTCTCTCACTTACCTTGCAGCTGAAAAATTACATGGATATATATATCCATTGTTGAATATCGTGCTTCAATACTATAACGAGTTAACTCCCGTCATCGTTGTGTCTCTCTCTCTCTCTCTCTCTCTCTCTCTCTCGCATTACATTTATATATATATATATATATATATATATATATATATATATATATATATAAATGTAATGCGATATATATGTATATAAGGCGTAATGTCAACCGGACACCCCCCTGCTCTCCAGAATTGTTTAAACTTTTAAGAGTCAATCGAGGATTCATAATTTGTGTTTTTTCGTCTAGTTTTTGGAGCCGAGTGGCGTTTTTCGATTTTCAAAATGGCTGACACGATATGTACAACGGCTTGATGTAGGACTTTAGTTTCATTACAGAAATTATTCAAAATGAATGAGCGCATCAGGAAATTGTCTTTGTTGGTGTGTAGATAGATCTGGAGGTCATCCGCATAAAAAAGATGTTTAATTGTGTTGCCGTCGAGTATATTTTGCAGGTCGTTGACATAAAGGCTAAACAGCAAGGGTCCCAGGACAGAACCCTGTGGAACTCCCAGATTGGTTTCAAGCCACTCTGAAGTTCCGTTTTTATTCGAAATTACCATCTGAGATCGTCCCTGTAAATATGATTTAATCCACAGGAGAGCCGCCCCAGAGAACCCCAGCTGCCTCAGCTTAGATAGTAATTTGGAAGGTGAGATGGTGTCAAAGGCCTGGCTGAAGTCAAACAGCAGCATAAGCGTCACCTTCTTTGTGTCAATTGCCATGCGTACGTCGTCAGTCAATTTTAGTAATGCTGTTTGTGTGCTGTGGTGTTTTCGGAAACCGGCCTGGAAGGGGTCGATTATATTATTTTTATTAAGATACTCCGTGATCAGGGTGTGCGCGATCTTCTCAAGTACCTTTGAGAGGAAGCAGAGCAATGCTATTGGACGAAAGTCCTTAACATTGGAAGGAGCGCTGGTCTTTCTTAGCGCGATCAACTGTGTCCGCTTCCAGATACTCGGAAACATCCCCTGAGCGAAGGAGCAGTTAAATAGATTAAGAATGAATTTGCCAATAATTGTGAGGGCCTTGACGACCACCCCGCACGGAATACCATCGACACCCCTCGCTTGCGAGGAAAAATGTGATATAGCAAGGACGACGTCACTCATACCAACAGGGCTAAAAGTAAAGCACTCCTCGCCTGCAAGTAAAATAGCGTCCGTCGCATTGTCTATATTTTCGAGGGGTGATACCGATACTCCCGCGAAGTGCTCATTCAGCTCCCCCGGCGTGAAACCAAAAAAGTCCTCCTCCTTACGCCCAGGCAGGAGGCCGAGATGACGCATTACCTTCCATATATTTCTGTTATCATCAAGAGCGTCCGATAGTTGTTGACGAATGAAGGATTCACGCTCTTGAGCAGAACGCATGTCGACCTCATTGGTGAGTCGAAGAACCTCATCGAAAAGCTCCGCTCTCCCCGTGCGCCGTAAGAATGGCCTGCAAATCTGCAGCAGTTGCGAACACGTGCGCGCGCTCACCCCCCTACGCCTAGCCAGGAACCTGCCACCCGCGTGCCAGACATATTTGAAGCCCAGTCCCTGTGCAATGGGCCTCAAGTTTTTGAACTACGAGAATTTTTCTTGGGACAACATTTCATTTATAAAAACTTTTTGTCCGGACAAGCAGGCAGCAGCCTCCGGGTCTAGAACACCGGGCTTGATGTCATTTGTGGTCAGGTAGTTGTTTGCAAGCGCGCTTTTCGCTCGCATGACTTCCCTGACCAAGCCCGGGCTCGCAAGCCTGACCACAAGTGATGGCAGCACACCACGAGGTGTCGCTGATTTTGTCGTGGTCATGTCGTTTCTCTGAGCCCTAACTGGTCTACGCATGCGCAGTACTCGAGTACCGGCAATATCACTTTTCTTCAGGGCCGGAAGGACGGCTCCGAGCAGTGCGAAGGCAACCACATCCGAGATTTTCTCGTCAAAACCATCTTGCAATAAACCATTGATTATGATCTCGCACCCCTCGGCACCGTCCCTCTCCGACCCCGCGCCGCCGCCAGTAGGTGCTAACCGAGGAGAGGAGCATTTTCGTGCTCCCGCTATCTCGGTGGCTTCACGATCAATGATAATACTAGGACTCGAGGCCACCATCGGACCGCTGTCCGATACTGGCATCGAGCCCGTGTCATGATCCTGGCGAGCACGATGAAGCCTTCCGAGTAGTTGTTGCGTTTGTTGCAACTCGTCCCTAAGAATACTATTTTCGTCCAAGAGCAGCTTGTTGGCGTCGAGCAATCTATTTGACGCATTGATGTTGTCGGCTAGCTGGGTCTCGAGAGCAGAGATACGGGTATTCAATTCCTCAGTGCCGACTGTAGCACCTCTTTCTGCTAGGGCAGAGGAGATGCCACGTGGCACCGAACCCCTGCTTACGAGAGCCCTCAGCCCATCAAGCTGATCCGGGAGCATGTCAAAGCGTTGAAAAAAAAGCTCCATCGTGCTCACCGGAATTAAAATATTAGAAACCCCCATAAGGCTGGTGTCACCCAATGGCGCGTCCTTTGCTCGAGTCTTCTGTATGTTCACGGTGTCCTGTGCAGATGACTCGTCAGCCGACGCTGAAGTCAGCAAAGCTGGCGTCTGTGAGTCGGTGACCCGATGAACCGATGTGTTGAGGCTCCGCTGGCTACTCTCTCGCTGTACCAGCGAAGCAGGCGCCTGGATGTCAGTGACCCGCCTGGCAGAGGTATTGCTGCTCTGTACGCTACTCTCGTGTTGGAGCGGAGAAGGGGGCTTGTCGCCGCGCTACTACTGCTCCGAACACCTGACCGCGTATTTGCACACGGCGTCGACGCCGCAAGCCGCGTCTGGTGGTGGGGAGAGACGCGAGGTGTTGCCGATTTGGTTCGGAGCACTGGCCCGGTGCGAAAGCTCACCTGAGATTTTCGAGAGGGCGGGGAGGGCTTCCTCCGTGCTGATTTGTCACTCTCCTGGGTCGACTTGGCTCTGGCGGAAGCGTCTCTGGCGTCTCTGTCTTCCGACAATTGTTACACACCGCGTTCATCTTCTTGCTCGAACAGCGGGTGTGGCACGGAAGACAGGTCGGGCACGTAATTGTTGGTGGCTTGGAGTCTTCATTGCAGACTGAGCAAACCGCTGGTGCCATTGCGGTATCCAATTGAGTGGTGTTCAAATTACGCTCCAGTCTTGACGTCACCACCAAGGAGCAGGGATGCCAACGGCCAAGATGGAAAGTCAGCCAGATTCCCGCCGAATTGCTCTGTTGCCCTACTAACCTCTTCAGAACACTTCAACTTTTACAAGGTCTCCCAGGCTCTTTTTTAAGGAGCCATGCAGTAATACTCCGGCACGTGGAGCCTGCGGGAGGCCAGATTTTCTAAAAATATACAGACTCACACGGAGTCAGTCAGAAAACAGGTGAAAACTAGTTTTAAAGATGGAGTGATCTGACACGCGTGCGAGACTCACCTGAGCAGAAGAGAGAGAGAGCAGAGAGAGAGAGAGAGAGAGAGAGAGAGAGAGAGAGAGAGAGAGAGAGAGAGACAGACAGAGAGAGAGAGAGACAGAGAGAGAGAGAGAGAGACAGACACACAACGAGCACGGGAGTTAACTCGTTATAGTATTGAAGCACGATATTCCACATTTATATTGCATGTATATTTCATTCATAAAAACTTATTGTATGGTACAGCCATTGAATAATTGACTGGAATTTTTTTATTATATCGAGTTTTCTAAACATGATTATCAGAAGTATTATTTATTATTTTATATCGTAGCTAACCATTTTTTTGTATTGTGATTACATTGGCGAAAGGTTTTAGAAATTTGTTTGTGCATTTTATTTTTTTTTTTATTATTTAAACATGGACTCTAATTATTATGAGGTCTGTGCAGCATATGTTTAATGATCAATTTCTTAAGTTTATCATTATCTGAAATTATTATTTATTATTGATTGTAAAATTGTGTGAAATAGTCTAACGGTGATTTTAGAAATGGTTTTAATATTAATTTTAATTGCTTTCATTTTTGATTGCATGTTATTGTGGCAGCTACAAATTAGGAATCGGAAAAGGAAAAATTAAAATTAATTTTAAAAAAATTTTGAACCACATATCATTTAGATTTTGTTTTCAAAAATTCCCTTAGAAACGCAAATGGGTGGTTGTCGAGCAAATCGAGCAGGGGGCGGGGGATAAAGCCCCATTAGTATTTGTATATCTTCATATTTCATAATTACATATATTTTCTATTATTGGTTTAAAAAATTAAAATAATGTTAGTTTAAAAAAGTCGTTTACTGAATATTACAACCATAGAAAATATTTTCAATATATAAAATCATATTTTACTCTATGTTTAAAGGCGTTTATGGAGTTGGAGTGGTATGACTGGTATGGCTACACCGCCAGAATCTCCGCAAGGTCTATTATTGCGGGATGCAAGTTTACAATATGACGATTCCATAATTCCAGAATTAGATATATATGCGATTCCAAGCTCACCAAGTAAGTGAATTCATATATGTTGTCAACATACTGTATACCAATTATGTCATAAAATTAATACATAAATATATGAATATATAGAAAAACTAGATTAATCTTACTTACTAGCTTCGATCGCTAAATGCCCTAAAGACTATCCCTAAGTTATCGTATTATACGTATTTATACGAAATATAGCTTTATTCTTATTGAAAGGTAGTTCATAATGCATTATAAGCACAGTATTGCGCAGCAGTGGTTCATATGCCACGATCTTACGTATCAATTCAAACATTAAAATGGTCATTTCTCAAAAACATGGAAATGTGACTTGAATCAATTTGCCGTGAAGCCACAGATATAAATGTTTTTGAAACATTTTATATAAAAATCTTTAAAATACTGCATCTAATTTTGTATCATACTTAGTAGTTGATTGTTGCGCATTGCATTAAAGTCTTCAGATAAAATGTTTAGTAGTCAAAAGATTTGCTCGCTCGTAATATCAAAATTGATATTTTCCAGTTATAAATTAATTACAAAGAATGTAATAAATATTAACATTTATAGAAGACATATTAAAACATACAATAAAATGTAATTAAATGTTATAATCAAAATTTATTATAAAGTTAAAAAGTAGATCAATTTATATGTTTTTTAAGATATGTCCATACGAAAAATATGTATTAAAATTTTTAAGCTTTTGTAAAATATGTTGATGAATTTTATTTTATTTCCAATTTTATAATAGTTCATTATGCAACAAGGGACTAAAGCCGATTCGCTTCGCTCGGGCAGTAAACTTACCCGCGGGAATAATCATCGACTTTAGTCCCGTATTACATAGAACTTTATTCACGACTTAACTGTGTATCCACTTTATTCTCTTGAAGAGTGCGACTTAAGTCAACGCAAACAAAATTTTCAAAAGTTTCTAAAATTAATTTTTTTTTTTTCAATTTTTCCAAGAATTAAAAATTTTCAAATTAAAAATTTTATTCCCGCAGATGAGGGAATAGAGTCTTTATTTCCGAAAATGAGGGAATAAAATTACTTTATTTCTGCAAATGGACAAAAAATACACGAGGGAATAAAAAGCTACTTTAGTACCGCTTTTCAAAAATAGCTATTATAGTTAAGCCTTGAATAAAAGTATTTTTTGGAACACATGCACGATTTTCGCGTTATTTTGACCTAAAATTAGGGAGAAAAGTAGTCGTTTTCCGACCGGCGCAGATTTTTATATCAATTGCGATATAAAACTTCGATAATTTAATATAATTCTACACTACTACGCGTTACCAAATCAGAGCACCTCAATGACGCTTCCCCTGCTCAGACTCTTTGGCCTCGACATTCGAACTACCTTAGCGCAGAGCGGCTCTTAACCAAGGTGCTACAACAGTCTCGGGACGACCACGAATCGTCCTGTACCCAAGAGGCGCTATAGTCGTGGAATCGCACTGCTAAATTCCACGCACTGCAAGAGCTTGTTCACACATTAAAAACGTCACCGGTACACAGATTTGGTATCCCTAGTGACAATATCACATATTAGTTACTCTCATGCAGCTCATCCCTGTGCGTGCTTGCGCGGCGAGCCTATTGCTCACAGAATTCACGAGGACTCTAGGCAATCAGCGAAGCAACTGTCAGAATTAAAGCAATATAGAGTCGTGTGAAATCATAAACATTTATTTCCTTAAAACCACATCATTTTCTTCTATCTTACTAAATCATTCAAAATCAATTTTAAACGTGCTAAAGAAATAAAATTATATTCAGTTCAACTATATCGCAGCGCCTCGAAAGCCTACTGTGTACAAAGTTTGCAAGTTCAAATTTCTATTATTTTCGTCGCAGCGCCTCAAAAGTCTACTGCGACTAACTATTTATCAACAAGTGTTTTCCGTCTCGAAATCCTACTTCGCACAATAAACTCTTCATATCGATGTCAAGTTATTATCCAACAATTCTTAACAAACCGATTCAAATGCGAATATGAAAGCATAACTGTGTAAAATAAAAATCTTCGCATATACATTCTTATCATTTCAAATCGTCTCTCTGGATGATGCTTTTATTTAAATAAACTATCGCTTGTCCCGTAATCTAAATTGTCCAGTTAAAATAATTCCCGGGTTTCAGTACCAAAAATTGTATAGGACAAGACTGCATTAAGGTTCAAAAATAAACTGTGAAATCATTGCTGATCAGATATTATGACTTTATTGAAATCTCCTAGCGATCAGGTCCTTGTGTGACCTTCTCTCACAAGTTGTCGCCGAGAACTGACGCTCTACTCATTAAACGCCGCTGAAAACTCGGGCCCGCTAAAACAAAAGCGCTTTCCCGAGGACTACCGAAGGGACTCGAAGCCGTGCGCGCGTTCCTCTATATCTATAGCTGTAGACACTCAGTCATGTGCCTGCGCGAACGCCTCTCGGCACTGGACTCTCTGGCCTGGCAGTCACAGATCGGTCCTTTAGCCTCTCCGCACTGAAAGTAACCTTCAAAATCCGTGGAGTGAACTCCCTACTGAGGTCGTGGCAGTCTAGGAATGATTATAAAAGCACTCCTAACCGTATTGGCCTAAAGCCAGGAATCGCCTTGTCGATTCGTGCATAGGAGAGCCAAATGACGGAGAAACGTTCGCTGAAACTACTTAAATGTAGAATATATTATCAATAAAGAATAAATACGCTGCACTTGCTCTTATCCCTAGTATCCTTCGGTTACGTTCAGAACAACCATCACACATCCTAAACACTACATTCATCGCCAGCTTTAAAAAACTTGTTTAAAAACATGTAAACTTGAACTTAGAAAAATGTAAACATCTTGTACACACTCACGCACACGCACACACACTTACTTGTACTTACTTATTCTTGCTCAATCCATCTTCACCTTTACATACTCTCACTCTACACAATCTCTAATAGAGATACCTAAACTTTTTATTGGAATGTATAATCTACTCATTTTGCAGTAACTATTATATTGTACAACATAGTGTATGCAAATAAATCTAAGTAAATCTAAAATCTCTCTCTCTCTCTCTCTCTCTCTCTCTCGATGAGTTATCGACTAACGATAACGTTTAAAGTGAAGCGTAACCCTCAACGTTCTAAATACGAATGGTATTTGCACTTCGTGCTGATCCCTTATACCTATGACAACTGAGCGAAAACGGTAATGTAAAAGTGAAATGTAATAAGCAGGTGCAAAACGTCTCACAATATTACTGCCGAATTTGCACTTTGCACTATCCACGAAAACTATACGCAGTAGACTAACTTGAGTGTCATCTACATTGTGTGGCTCGCATACATCCGTATACACGTAGAAAGCAATGCTGGTATGTTTCCCGGCGCGACAACGCTGCTCATTGACGATGTGATAAAGATGCCGTTTTTTGCCGAGTCTCGGCATCTTCGAAACCGAAAATACGGCAAATTTTTTCGTTAAACGTTGTCTGATGCTGATCAACGCAGGTACAGTTACGCTGTAGCATGTAGTAACCGTTTTGAAAGGGTACAATCTCGAGCCGCAGATGATCGTCAAATGCCGCTGATTTATATATTTTGTTGGCTAGTTGTTCGATCTTTTCGTAAATACGGTGTGGAAATCAATGCATTTTCTGTTTTGCGTTTTCCAACTGTTTAAGGTAGTTCACTTGGTCAAAATAGTAGTTTTAGTATTTGAGATTTTCAAATACTATTTTATTAGAATAGTAATGTACTAGCAAGAATATTTAAAAATTATATGAAATAGAACAAAAACCATGTTTTATCAAACAATTTCAAGCATTTATTGCTCGGATATTAATTAAAGAAAAAACATCAATAATTACTCTTATTTTTTTTATTTTTTGTCCAATCTTAACGAAACAAGGCTCATTTCGGTAGGGGGGGGGGGGGTAGTAACGGTAGGAAAATTAAAGATGCGATTGCGATTTACCAGAACGGCGCTAGATCAGTTTGTTTAGGAAAATCACTAATTTTAATTTTTTCTTTAATTAATGTCCGAGCAATTAATGCTTGAAATTTTTTGATAAAACATGTTTTTTGTTCTGTTTTATATAATTTTTAAATATTCTTGCTTGTACATTACTATTCTAATAAAATAGTATTTCAAAATCCCAAATTCTAAAACTACTCTTTTAACGGAGTGAACTACCTTAAACGTGTAAAAGACATACAATTCTTTAATGTGCGTGACAGTGCTCAGTACGTGAATTTTGATAAGCGCAACCGACCAATTTCCGTTGAGTCTGACTTCGCGCGAAAGCTGCGTTGTAAAGCTGCTATTTCCTTGTCGTTGTAGTACATCATACTGCTGTTCTAAGGTAAAACTAGGTAAAAATCGTTTTAGTCTATTTTAAATTTTCTTGTACTTCAGAGGCCTTGATCTACAAGTTCAATTTGCCCTGATAGCTAGCCCACTTGACGAGCAGCTGCTTCTTCGAGCCAAGATCCTATTTTGAATTTCTCAGCACCGTCCAACATATGTTTCGTATCAACGTGAGCAAACTTCTCAAGATAGAAAAAGCCGTTAATTTCTTCACCGTTCAAAACTTTCAGAATAAATGTTGGTAAATTCTGTCTATTGGATATACGCTTAGTCTTAAAACCTTCCTCGCTAAAGTTTTTCTTGTATTCCTTCTCGAAAGTATTTTTCGTGCGACTAATGCGTACGTTAGATCCGGGCTTGTATTTATTCATTGCCCATACGCCATCCTTTTGCGATATCTGTAAGTCGATTGCAGACGAGCTCTTTTTTCTAAATTTTCTTACGCATTTTTAGCTTTGTAGATATTCACGTCGCATCTTTGTACCGCTGTGTCGCGTATGATTGTAAGCGTCGATGATTTTCTGCACTACGTCGATGCAATGCTGCGTGTTATTTTGAGAAAAGTGTTGCCACATTTGTTCGCGTATAGAACAGTGTAGTCTTTCCACCAATGCTGCGGTAACGTTGGTGGCTGTTTTATTGCATAGAGGCTCTATCCAAGCTTGTTTACTTAATACATTCACCACCACCAGCGGTATCAGTATCCATCTTTGTGCTCTTTAATCGTGTTTAATTGAAGCAAATCGCACTCTTATACGTCGTCGATGTTGGTTACGTTGTAGCTTAATCGTGGAAATTTACGCTTAACATGTCTGTGAAGAGGTTGAGATTGAGACGATAGCCAGCAACGGTTTTCCAGTGTTACAGCAAAAGGCGCGTTTTTTGAGGGTAACTCTTGGGCACACTGTCGAGTATAATTTCTGCAGTCATAGGTGCTGGGGAGGCCTCTATTTCATCGACATCACGCTCGGTATCGTGTTCGGCGTGACGTTCGGAATCTTTGAAAAACAGATACCGTCGCACTACTTGTAAATAGTTTTGACATTTTTCACACTTATCTGTAAATTTATTTGAATGTAGAATCGTGTGCATCTCAGAATTTTCGCCGCACGTTTGAAAAGAGTTTTCACATGAGTTGTTTGCTACTGGCGTTTTTGCAGCTCCTGCTGGCTGAACGTTTTGCATACGCGAAAGCATATTCTCAAGCACCATAATCATTTTTTTTCGCGCGATTGGTTTTAATCTTCCGCTGCTGCTGCTGACTCTGAGTTGTATAGCTTTGAGACAAGAGGTCCAATAATAGGTATGAGAAGAAGCGACAAAAATGCACCACCGTACTGCAGTAGAACTTGTTTTTTTTTCTATCACATTTTTATGCTTTCCCAATCGTCGTTTATGCGAGTCTTTTATTTTGATTACACCTTACAAGCTGTTCAAAGCGCACTCGCATATGCAACGCATGAGCCTCTTATTGGTAAAAAGGCCGTATGTTGTTGGCTGTACGCGTGACAAAGAGCGTTGCGTACAGCAACTCGTTTTCTGTTGAAATGCTTGGTGTCCACGGGTATGCAATAGCCAGCTTGTTTCGATGTTGTTGGTGCCATAGGTTATCGTATACTGTATATTCCAAGCGGTCTTCACACGCCTTTTGTATTTTCACTTTTTACTGAAATTCGGTACGTACGCTTACTGAATCTTGTCGCTTGGAAATATACACGCCCAAACCCTATACTCGTCCGCGGCCGCTTAAGTTGGATTGAAAAAAAGATACGAATGAGGGCCGCTCGTAGCGTCCATGTAAGTCTTCGGCAAAAATCTCGGATCTTTCGGATAGATTTGTCACGCGAAATGTCGAATCTGAGCTCTGTCGCACGGTTTTTAAATAGCACTAAATACTTTGAATTTAAACTTATATCGCACTGAGACTTTCCCTGGTGAAAAATATTTTGGGTTACCAGAAAGACCGATAAATTTAAATGATGAGACGAATGTGAGAACAAATCGAGAACTGTATCATCTGATGATTCTCGCATCAAGTCATCGAGAATTAGTAATTTTTTCTAGCTCGTATTCTTGGAATAATCGCTTTGCTGGGGAAGTCCCTCTCAAAACTCGATCGGTACAGTAGAGCTCCTGCCAACTTTGAATTCCGTGCGGTAGGTCTTCTGCCACTCAGTATAAGCGAGCATTGCATATCTGTCGCAGATGCTCGCGAAATTTGTTTAGGAACCAGCTTTTGCCAGCTCCTGTAGGGCCTCCTATGCCCGCCGTAATCGGATGCTTCCAACGCGTATCCATGTTTTTGACTAAAGCGTTATTTTTTCAAAAAGCGCTTTTTATTATTATTATGTTTCAACCGCGGGTGGCGGTGGCGGCGGGCATATACTCACGCGGTCCTTGTATGCGTGTATACTCACGCGGGCTACGTATACGCGTATATTCGCGGCACACGCCGAGTTCGTCAGCCATTTTTCCAAGTAATGAGCTTAGCGGTGGATTGTACTCGTTAGAATTTTTGCGCGATACAAAAATATACGAGTCCGTATCACAGTAAAGGGTATGTCGACCTAACTTTTCTAAATAACTGTACAATTTAAGACGCGCCTGTGCAGTCGTATACGCAGCTATAACTCACTCGTATGAGCTATGGGTTTAGCAGCATCGTGTATAAATTGCCAGTTTACATATAACAATTCCTCACTGATTATAAGTATGCTTAATACTTCCTTATCGTCCGCTACGAGAAGCTTGAGAAGATCTTCGGGCTTCTTAACTATTTCTGTTTGCTTGAGATTACTTCTTTGCCCAAACTTATCCCAAAAGGAGTTTAGACAGAGTTTAGCAACCGTTTGCAGCCGTGGTACTCACAAATATCTTTTTACGCACCACGCTGGAAAGCCCGAGGCTTGTTGCTAGTGACGAAGGAATGTATCTATGTACTCGCTAAAGATTCCCCCTTCACCCGTAGATTGATACTCTTCTGACATATAATGAGTGATTTTACTTGCTACCGGATGTTCTCGGACATAATAAGCAATCTTGAGATTGTCTCGTTTTACGCGATCGAACTCGCATTCCCAAATCTCGCGAACCTCGTACAAGCAATTCATTGAAACGAAATCGAACGATGCAATGTGTGAATAGTATGTTATCAAGTAGTGTTCCAGAATAGGAATACATGTAGCTCCAACAAGAAAGTTGAGTTTTAGTGTCTCTGTGGCAAGTATAAACTACGTGAGAAAAGTTTGTAACATATTTTGCTGTATGTGTAGGTGTACGAGCAATGCTGCATTTGTTTCGATTCACTTTTTTTTTGCAGAATTATTAGAACTTGAGTTACAGCTAAAAAACTGATTTTAGCCATTGTTGGAGGTGACCGCATTCTGCGTATACATGCAGGATCAAGCCGAAAATGAGTTTAGCACCTTACTGTTATACGGGAAGTTGACACACACATTTTTAGCCCAATTGATTAAAGTCTCTCAAAGACCACCAAAATTTTTATTCAAGAAACACACAAAAATTAAACAAATTATGCACGCATTTAAAAACGACGTAGAAAATCGGGTTGAAAAAAATTAGTTTTGTAGTTTGTGTTGCAGGAGAGTCCCAAAATTTTATCCCGATCGGTCGAAAGTTGCCTAAAATATCGCATCTCACACATTTTTTGCGCACAAAAATATAAGGCACTTTCGTATCGCGGTCGTGCCTAATAAAAACTGATGGGTAAATATTTCTTCAAAAAATCTAGAATCAATTAAAAAAAATAGCATCGTGCAAAACGGTAACGACGACGCGATGCAGCAGGGTTATAGGCAGCATGATATACTGCCACAAGGACTGCGGTTTCTCTGTCTACAGACGGTTTCGCAGATCACGTCTTCCCCCAGATCTATATTTCTATAGATTAGCGGCAAACAAAGCGTGCGGAGCCAAATTACGCGTAGGAGTGAGAGAGAAAACATATTTCTAGGGTAGAGCACGTGGCGATATATAGTGCGTTCCCAAATGGATCAGTTCGATACTAGCTAAAGTGAGGGAATTTCAAATTCTTGTCCACGGCGACCCTAAAGCGCGAATTTTCGAATTTCCAAATTCTATTATCTCGACAAGTACATTCTTAAACTGCTCATTTTTGGCATAAGTGTATTTCTGCAATCACTCGAGCGAACTTGCCTGATCTATCATCGACTCTTGCCCCATCGCCAATTACTATTAGATTTTTCTCTTTTAAATATTCTTAAGTATTTGTTTAGTCATTATCTTCGTTCATTATTGCAAATATCTACTTGACCGAATTTTTATATTTATTTTGATTTGGAACCTAGAAGCGCAAATGGTTTTATATACCGGGTGTCGTAGAAACGTCGGCTTTGGCAACCTACAGTGCAGCGCTACGTTTCATAAATCCTGTTTGGTCAAATATTTAAATTTAAAAAAGCGCAAAGCCAGTGACTGCTGCTTAAGCCACTTCAGAGATTATATGAACGTCGATCGTAACTTCTCACAGTCCACGAATGCTCGCACACGGCTTACAACGAAGCTCGTGGCGTTAACCTTGAACAACTTGACTCCTCACTTGATTCTTCTGTAGGCGCTATTCCTACCTTAGTCGACACTTCTCAGCCTCCTAGCAACATGTCGACCTCACCGGCAAACTGGGATTCCATGACTGCCTCCCAGCAGATGGCTGCAATCTTTGCTAGAGTAGGTGCTGTCGAAGAGCGGCTCTCTAACAAAATCGATACTCTCCAAGAGGAATATAAGAAATTGCGCAAAACCGTGGCTAACCAGAACGAGCGTATCGTGGCCCTTGGGCGGCCAACGTAACCCAGCGAGCAGAAGGCAAACACATAAAGGAGCTACGCGTACGTGCCCCTGATACACCAGATCTAAAGATCACAGGGGTCCATCGTTGGTCTACCTCTTATCGATGGCGCCATCAAGATTCTAGCTATTCTTGACTTGCTACCGCTAAAAAGTGACATCCTTGAGGTCCGCGAGCTCCCCAATAAGGCCCTTAATAATCAGGCCGATACTTCGTCTTCACAAGCGAGTAACTTGACCGGGAAACGGACCCTCGTCGTCCACTTAAAGAATTCTGCGTCACGTGACTTTATTTTACGTACTAAGCGGCAACATGGCCCGATAGTGCTCTTTGATATCGTCCAGGGAGCCACGTCCGATCCCATTAATCTATACGAAATGTCATCGTCGCGTATAAATGATCTTCGTATCCAGGCCAAAGCGCGTGCAAGGAAACGCAATTATAAACATGTGTGGGTTAAAAATAATAATGTATTCGTCCATAAATCTGACAACTCTCGCATCATACCTATTATCACGGAAAGCGACCTCGATAAATTGATCTGACTCCATTCAAAGCCCAGTATCCTGAAATCTTCATCTAAAAACCCTGACGCTTCTTTACGAGTTGCCCACGTCAATGTAAACTCTCTCTTCATGAGCACCTGGATCAAATAAATGATTTTTTAATGGCAAAGAATATCGATGTCTTATCTGTTTGCGAAACTTGGCTCGCCCCTGACCTCGACGCTACCGTCGCTCAAAATGACGGCTATCAAGTGGCACCTAACGACCGTGGACTTAAGAGCGCCAAAAAAAGAGCTTTTGTTCAAGGTGGTGGTGTAGCTTGTTAAATTCGTATCGGCATAAATTACGAAATACTCCAGTGCTCCAAAATCACTGAAATTGATGAGACTGAATTTATAATTCTAGAATTGGGCATTGAAAATGGCGAACGCTTTCTTTTCTCCTCGGTGTATCGTAGACCGCAGGGCCACGTCTTGAGCCAATTCTTTCTTTCGTTATTGCAATTTATGTCATTCTATAGCAATCTTATCATTGCCGGCGATTTTAATTCTAATTTGTTAGATCCAAGTAATTACTACGGCACTCACCTAAAAACTCCTAATCCCGAGTGGCGCATCGCATCACGTCAATTCCTCGGATACCTGGCTCGTTTTAATTTTAATAAATAATGATGACATTCTCATAAGTTATGAAAGTTATATCCTCTGCCCCATTTATTTGTGGGCATGATTATATAATTGCGAACCTTCGTTTACGCAATCCTGGACCAGTTAAAGCAATGCGTCGTTACCGCGATTGTCGCAGTTTTGACCCTGCAAGCTTCATTGAACAAATGGACTATATACGCGGACAAATCGATATATCTGGCACATCCAACTTTGCAGATTTTCGCTCTCATGCTCTGCAAATCTTAGATAGACTAGCCCCTTTTATTGAGCGCCCGATTCGCAAACGTGTTGCCCCCTGGTTTAACGCGAGCTTACGGACGGCATGCAAGGCTCGCGATAAGTTATACGACACTGCAAGGCGCCGTAATAGCCACGCTCTTCTTGTGAAATATCACCAGATTCGGAAAGAATTAAAGATTTAGATTAAGCTTGCGCGCGAGAAATTTATCAACAATAAATTGAGCCAAATCACTGGCCATTCGAAAAGATAGCTATTCCTGTTCAAACTTGGAATTGTCAGACCGGGCACTAACACTCCTCTTAGTAATTTCAAAGCCGAAGAGTTTTATGCGTCTGTTGCCACATGTCACCCACCATGCTTGCTGGATGAGCTACAAAACATCTTGGCAATACCGCTGGTTGACTGCTTACCTATTTTTTAATTCGTACCCATCGACTACTCTCTAGTACTTCAAACTGCTTCTGAATATCTAGGAAAAGCTAAAGGGCGCAGCAGTGACGACTTATCACTACACTACTTTAAAGATGTCCTTGGCTATATCATGAAAACGATGACTGACATAACGATTCTCTGCAATCGGAAATTTACCCCTCAGGCTGGAAAAAGTCACTCATTATCCTATTAAATAAAATTGCAAAGCCATTAACCTCTTTGGACACGCGCCCTACAGCTAATCTGACGCATTTTGCCAAGATATTTGATAAACTTGTGACAATACAGTTAATGGATTTCCTCGAAACGAACACTCTTCTCACTTGCTACCAATCTGGGTTCAGAAAATACTTTAACACGCAATCTGCATTAATAAAAATAGTCGAGAACATCAGAATTGGCATAGAGAAAGGCCTAGTCACCATCCTTATCTTATTCGATGTTCGGAAAGCTTTCGATTCTATCAGCCACATAGTCTTATTACGAAGGATGAGGGAGATGAACTTCTCCGAGAATGTCATCAGATGGTTCCACTTATATCTGTCTGACCGCTCGCAATCAGTCTTGGACCTAAATGGCTTGTCAACGGAATTCTTAAACCTATCATCTGGCATTCCCCAAGGCTCCAACCCGGGGCCCGTGGCGTTTCTCATCTTCATCAATACCGTAGTCCGCTCATTGTTCTATTGCAGAGAATCGTGTATGCTCTTCGCAGATGATTTCCAAATCTACTTGCAATGCACACGTGACGATCTGCCAGAGTGCTTGGCGCGCATCGACCATGACGCAGATGGAGTAGATAAATGGGCCATTGATAACGATATACACCTAAATGCTCAAAAACCCGTGGGAGTAGTCTTCGGCTTTGTGCAAAATCTCATGCGTATCGATTTGAACTCCTTGCCACAGATCGTCATTGATGGCACACCTATTCCATTCACCAAGGATTTAGGAGTTAAGATTACTGCCGATCTCAGGATCTCAGGGACAGTCATATCTCATCCATCTGCTCTCGGGTCCATGGAGTGCTGAATCGTCTACGATTTAGGACATACTACTTATCTAGTAGCCTAAAAAAGCAACTAGTTGCAGCATTAATCTTTCCGCATTCAGATTATGCGTGCAATGGGTTCTGTGATCTCTCAGGATACTTAGACCTCAAATTGATGCGTCTTTTTAATACATTAATCCGATTTATATTTCGTTTACCACGCGACGCCAGGTTATCACCGTATATTGCTAAACTGGGGTGGCTTCCGCCGGGCAAACGTAGAAGGTATTTTTTGGCTGTAACAACATACCAGATCTTAAATACTTCAAAGCCTTCTTATCTTACCCCATTTCAATCGCAACTTCTGCTGTAATTGCTTTTGACACATACGCTCCACTCTCCTGTACCACACATGGTCACAGCGCCGAAACTCTACCTGGTGATGCACCCTGATAGCATCGGCAATGCACAACACCGCCGCGTGAACTTTTACAGATTTCGTTACTTATATTTGGTTCAGCCTGTCTGTCGATGACACGCATTTTGAGATGACTAATGCCGTGACGCCCGCTTAGAGCAGTTTTATGGAAGCCTAGAGAGGTCTGGAAAGGGAAACAAGCTCTGGAACACCTGGTTATAAAAAAAGTTCCTCCTCTCGATGGCATCTCTGCAAATCACAGTCTTTTCCCCGCTTTCCTCGGAAAAAGACGCCCACACCGCTGCAAAAATTACTATGTGACCGAAAGGCCGGCGCTGGCAGGCCCCGTTAATAAACCTCTCTGAGGTGTCAAACATATTGTATTAAGCACAAAGCTGAGAGATTCTTTCAATCGATAGTTGATGAAAAAATTCCAATTTGTAGTAGCGCTGTTAGCTCTTTAGGTACAAACCAGTCATAAAGCTAGGGTTAAGAGAAAGATGATCAAACCCGAGGCGACCGTGCGTACACACACCGCTGCTCCCTATGGTGCTGTAGAGACGTCGATGGCAACGGCTGCACTGTTTGTGCTGGTTGCTAACGCTGAGCCGGTAACTTCCTACTACGTAGCCTCTGTCGTAAAAACGCCAATGCTCTAAAGAATCCCCCCATGAACATACGCTGGATGAATGAACCTCCATGGGGCTACTCGCGATGGCTGTGTCAATATGGTCTACGGCAAACGTCCGTAAAGGACTACTAAGGCAGCGGCTGTAAAAGGGCCGCTGCAATTTATCGAGGGGGTCACCACTTTGGCAGTTAGTAACGAAGGCTTCTCAAGCCCTGGAATTCAGGATATTCGCGGAATGAGGTGTGAGGAAAGACGGTATTCGTACTTTCAGAAATAGTGAACAAATTTAAGGTTTGCTCGACTCCAAAATCATTTACAAAGTCTCTTGGAGACTATTATCAACCTAAATATATTTTATTCATGTTAGGAATAAATTTATCCTTACGAAAATATTGTACGGAGATCTGTGCATAGATCTTTGCATAGATCTCTGTACAGATCTCTGAAAGAAATCAAGACCGTATTCTTTTAATTTTCAGAAATTCTTGTTTTTTATTATTATAATTATTGAATTGGAGTCGGGGTTATTTAGACCACTAGACGCATGGGTTATCTTTTGGCGTCCCTCAAGTTAGTTCAGTCGCTATTTCAAGCACCAATCGCCTTCCAGAATGAGAAGATTTGGGGGTGTACTTGACCTTAATCTCTTCCGCTTCTAGGAGATAATCTACAAAACGGGTCCCTACTTAGTCCCATTGCATGTCTATGAGCATTCAGGCTGCTGTTTTCTGTAAGGATCTCCACAATCAGCTCGGTTTTTGCCCTTTTAAGTCCAATGATTACTTTAGATCAATTTTTTGCATTGTCAGTCGTCAAGAGTTGCGTTCAATGATTAGGAAATCGTCCGCTTATCCTATCGCCGTGCAGCCTGTGTTATTTAATTTGGTCTGCAGCTCAATCACCGCCAGGCACCATATTCGTGGTAAAAGGACGCTGCCATGAGGGCATCTAGACCCCACTGTACCTTTGAGAGTCTTGCCACCCTTACTCTCTTTTAGATTACGATTTCCCAACATGTGATCAATTCAATCCGCTATGACTGAGGATCACCTCTCGCGATGTGTGCTGTCTCTGTGAATCTTCCTGCTCTGTAGGCGTGCTGCTCGTTGTGTATCCCCTTGCTACCCAAAACCTTCTCTCGAATGTATCTATCGACCATTCTTTCAACGGTCTTAAGTACGAAGGAGGTCATGCTGATAGGCCGAAAGCCTTCCAGGGGATGTGTATCTATTTCTTCCTAGTTTCGGGATGAATACTACCTTGGTTCTCTGTTGCCCTGCGGGTACTAAGCCAAGCCTGATGCTTGTTCTCACCATTCGTGTCAGTGGGCCAATGATAACGTCCTTCGCTTTTTGAAGCAGGGACAGAAACGCTTGCCCCCGCCCCCAACGAAGCTGGGGAAATGCGTTTGTATGAAGAGATTGAGCGTCTTCTCCTCTGTCGAGCGTAATATCTATTTAGGAGCTTGAGTGTGCCCCAGAATATTCTTGAAAGCAAAAAATTAATATAACGAGTGCCTATACGAGTGTTACCATCTGGATGATAACAAAAAAATCTAGTTGTGAACTTTAAAATTTTTATTTTACAAAATATTAAGAAATTTTTATTTAAATCAAATTATTAAAAAATAAAAACTTTGGAGTTCCCAACCAGAGTTTTATATTATCATCCAAAGATGGTAAAAATATTTGAGAAATAACTTATTCTTTTAAATTTTTATCTTATACAAATATTTATGGTCACTTTTATTTTAATACACAGCAATGTTTTTTAGTTCTGTTATCGTTAAAAGAAAGCTTTGGATTCTTTTAAAGATTATATTATATACTTACTATTAAATATAATTCTGTGCTTTTAAAAAAGAGAAATTATTGCTTTTTTAATATTCATGGTCGTTTTCATATTGTCGTGAACTACCTTGTTATTTTATTATGAAATTATCATTGAAATTTTGTAAAATTATATTGCACATACCTGAGCAGTAAATATTGAGAAAATGCAAAAAAATTATTATGCAAAATTTTTCAGAAGAACTTACTATTTATTTCATTGTCTTCTTTTAATTAATATTGAGTGTTTAAACCATACCTGTTAAATTGTATGAAGTTTTGCTTATCGTAAAAAATTGTAAACAATGTCACACATATTAATTTGCACAATTACTAATTTTAAATACATTATTTCAGTAACTTACTACACCACTGCTGTAAGTATAATTTACTATTGTCGAGTTGTGATTAATGATTGAAAATTTCTCATCGCTACATGTGAAGGAGAATTCTTCGGATTAGTTACCGCCGTTAGATTCGCACTTGTATATGAATATACATAGACGACTACCGTTTACAGATATTAGGATCATGTGACAACAATCGAATAATTGCGTAGCTAGCGACGCGTCGGCTAGCCAGTCCGGCTCCGACCAAGCTATGAGTTAGATGGTGGAAATTTTTGGAAACCCGTGTTGCGATAAAGTTAAGGTGGAGATTGCCGCTACCCTTGGCATCTCTTCATGCTATATTAGTCTAATAAAGAAAACTTGTATTTATTATTCTTAACATCCACTGTGTTATTTACTCCGCTCCTATAATTTCCTCAATAGGTTATGGGCTCAGGAGTGTAAAGTTATAGTGTGAGTGAAAAGGAAAAAGCCGATTGTGTCGAATTTTATTCTGAGTGATTTCGCGAGTCACGCGAAGACAATCGAGCATTCATATAACGAATCGCCAGTTCAGCTTAACAAGCTAGATGGGACAAACTACCAGTTATGGAAGTTTCAAATGCGCATAACACTCATGGCCAGCGGCGTGTTTGATATTGTAAATGGAACCACCAAGAAGCCAGACAACCTGACGTCGTCCGATGGCAAGAAATGTGTAATCGACAATGCTAAAGCTATGTGCATATTGGCGGGCTCTATGATGCCGACCCAGCTAGAAAACTGCATCACTAGTAACAGTGCCTACAAGATGTGGACGAAGGTAAAGCTTATTCACGAACAAAAATCAGCAGCGAATAAGTCAAGTCTGCTCCAGAAGTTTTATGCGTGCCGAATGGAGCCGACCAAATCCGTAGTGCAGTTTTCCACGAAGATAATAAATATGGCTCGAATGCTAGAAGACCTGTAAGAGAAAATATCAGAGCTGGGAATTGTCTCCAAAATTTTGGACAGCTTGTCATCAAAATTCAACAATTTCGTAACGGCATGGGACAGTGTCAACGTCGCGGATCAGACCTTAAACAACCTTCAATAGCGTCTTATTAAGGAGGAAAGGCGTCTGAGTGAACACGAAGAGGAGACGAGCGCGTTTATCGCAGCAAGGCATTAAATTCCTGGAAATCAAAAAGCCGGTGACCAAGTTGCCAGAACTCACGACAAAACCAATCAAGGTAGAAAACCAACAACAAGAGTGACTTGCTTTTATTGCAAGAAGGTTGGGCACTATGCCAGAGGCTGTCCGAAGAAGAAGAAATCATACAAAGGCAAACAAACAAACGAGCAAAGCCCAGTAGCATTTGTGACGACTAACTATGCTAAAACCCAAATAAACAAAACCAAAATAATTACATCTTTTTCTACTATATTTGGACTGTCTTTCCTGAAAGTTTGAGCTACATTGGGGCAGATAGACTTGAGATATATGGGTGCCAATATGGCGATTTTGGAAAACTAGGCTGTCTTCCAAGGTCTATAACTTTTTAGTGGAATGATAAATTTGAGATTTTCTAAAGGGAAATTAAAGATTTTTCCAAGACGAAGATTTTAAGACTTTGAGAGCTCAAATCGACTACAAAACAAAAAAAGGGCATGCGATCGAAGATACGCAAAAAGTGCAAAAAATGAGTGTTTACGTTTTGCCCTACAGAAAAGGCTCCTTTAAGTCTGAGGTTCTCGGACTTTTTTTGCTAGAAAGCTGACGTTATAACGAGAAGATCCCTATTTTTTGGCTTAAAAATATTGATTAGGTAACCCTGTGCAAATGTTTGAAAATAGCCATTTTTTCACGATTTTCGAAAATTCAATAATTTATCACGGGAGCTAGGGGGCACCTAGAGGGCTAAAATTTTAGAAATAGCCGTTTTTTCTAATGTACTTTAACATACAAAATCGGCGGGCTGATTGGGCGAC
>QLSS01000277.1:119570-134277 GCA_024372645.1 Trichomalopsis sarcophagae
TACCATTTTAAACGTAAAATTTTCTGCTCTTTTCAAATCCGGGATCCAAAATTGGTGTTCCTATTTAAAAAAAGGAACTTGACCTTGGAATGACCTTCAAAAACACGTTCAAGGTCAAATTCGATGGTACTAAAAGTTGACCCCCTCTGACCTCTACAACTTTTGTCTGAAACATTTTTTCGTATACTAACTGGATTTTGAGATATTTACCATTATAGATTAAAATGGTCCACCCTGTATATTGCAATAGTAATAAAATTCAAGTTTTGTTAAGATCGTTTTCCTAACATCAATTCCTTATAGAGATGGAAGTAAAAATTTTAAATAATAAATATTTGAAACACGAAAATTAAGCATTGATTTATATGGAAAGTAAAATTTTCAAACTAAAAATATTAAAAAACGGTGACAGTTCACAAAAAATTCTAATTCTTGATTTAAGACAAAAATACTCTAAACTCTTGTTATTTTATATTTCCTAGTATTTCAATTCTGCATTTTCATTTTTAGAAACCGTTAAATTTTATAATTTTAGTTTTAAAATTATTGCCTTTCATGCTTTAATTTTTTCGATTTTCTATTTTTCTCAATTTTTTCTGCTAAGTTGAATTGATTATTCCAGTACTCCACGCGTGCGTCAACTACTGTAAGTTCGACATACTGGCTATTGCGCAATCTATAAACATCCGAACCGAGCTTCGCACGCCGCGCAGTTGTACACTGAGGCAACTCGGTTGCTTAGTACGGAGTCGGCATTGCACAGACGGCTAACGTCCGTCGTCGACTCCAGTATCATCAAGGGATAGCCGTGCGGAGATAAAGGAGTGAGTAATCCCCCTTGTTGACGCGACAGCATCTCGCGGCTGTCGCGCTAAAGCCCAGTTGCCCCGTGACACCATATACTTGAATTTAACAACATTTTGAAATTTTACTAGATTTTTTATACGCAATCCGCAGTTAATGTTCAGAGATTGTCAAATATTCAACCTATTGATAGACATAAAGAATACATTCAAATATATTTTTCTGGTTCAAGTACAAAAAAACACGGGATTTGTTTGTGGTATAAAGACAATGTCATACGAATTTTTAAAAGTATTAAAAAAAAATGTCTTGATGATGATCATAACATTTTCATTGATAGGCTGTTTCCAATTAACGATAATTTACGCATATCGTTTGAACAAGAGCAGTATCAGACTAACTATTATGATTACGGTGATATTGATATAGCATTTGCAGTCAGTATTGTATTTAATGTTTGCCCAAGCAATGTTTAATTTAATATTAGTAAAATGCGAGAACATTTGATTTGAATTTATGATACCTTAACTTTATCGTTTTTTCCAATATCAAAAGATTATAAAGATAACATTTATTTCATAACAATTCCTGAAATTCTTATAATAAAAAACGTTACTTGAGCAATAAATTTTAACAATTTAAATTAAATTTTGATAAAATTAATATTGATGAACTTGATGTATTGTATACAGCAATCATTAATTAACTCTTTTAGAAGCTTACACAAAGAATAAGTAATTGCTAAGAATCAATCAAAAAGTAATGTAGATAAATAAATAAAAGAAAACTTAACCAAAGTAAAAAGGTTAAGCGCCTTTGATGTTTTGCGTATCATCATGAATGTCAATAATCAAGTGGCTCGGTAGCGCCTACTTTGAGAAGCAGACAAAGCTTTGGCCCCCGTGACACTATTTACTTCTATATTGGTATCCGAGATTTTACTTTTAAGAAAAACGATACTTTCCATAATTGTTTCTAAGTAATTTTTATATATTATTACATTCGTGTGTAATCAGTGATTTTTAATAGAAGTTGTCAAAAAAAAAAAAAAAAAAACGCTGTCATTTATATAATAAATGACCAGTGTGAAAAGATGGTGAAGTTAGCCGCTTCCAGTGTGAAAGGACGGTGAAGTTAGCTGCTCATAAAAAATGATAGGGAATTGCTTTTCCACCTTTTTTACATATCCTCACATTCCTCATATCATTGTGGGGTTACATACGATAAAATAATACTGCGGCGTCCTATTAATTAAATAGTTTATATTATAGGTATAAAAATCATTTAAGAGCGGTGTCTAGGTGTACAAGGTTGCTGGTGATGGGGTCTAGGTAGTTCGCCCCGTGGTTTTTAGTGTTTATGTGTAAAAATCATTTGAACGCGGTGTCCAGGTTTACAGGGTAGCCAATGACGAGGTCTAGGTGGTACGCTCCGTGGTTTGCAGTGTCTAGGTGTGAAAGTCATTCAAGAGCAGTGTGTATGCCCCTGAACCCCGCGGTACCACCGTCAAGCAATGCTTCGTGGGGGGGGGGGGGGGGGGGTCGAAAGGCTTTCGCCTGCTTCTAGTTGATGTGGTCGTCATCACTATAGTCATCCTTCATTTTCTGCGTGGCACACACACACATATGTACTCAGCCTCTTCGTTTTCTTTTGTCTTCTTCGTCCTTTCTGACTTTCTTGAGAAAATCTGCTGCATAATTTCTGACTATGCACCATCCATCCTCTGAAGTCAGCATGGCCGCCATAATCGACTTAGGAGTAACTCTGCTCTGTAGATAACTCTTAAGTTCTTCTTGCTCCTGATGATATTGTAAGCACTCGAAAAAGACATGCTCGACATTCTCTGTTGCATCCGAACATATTGGGCAGTTCGGACGATCGTCTAGTTTGAACCGATGCAGGTACGCCCGGAAACATCTGTTCTTGGTCAAAGACTGCATGAGGTAGTAGTTAACTTCCCCATGTCTTCTTCCAATGCGTTCTTCTTTCCTTGGTATAAGGCCATGAGTCCATCGCCCCTTGCCACGAGTATCCCACCTTGTTTGCAATTCAGCAATCGTCTTCTTTCTTGCGGCATTCTAGATTTCTTTCTAGCTTTTGTCATTCGATCGTCTTCTATCTTCGAATACGTCCTTTCCTTCTAAAGCTAAACTATTAATGAGTAGCACGCCTGCTATAATGCAGGCAGCATCGTCCGATACCGTACGGTAAGCTGACGCTACTCCTACATTTGACATTAATCGTGATAGAGCAGCGCTAACTTTTGCTGCTTTATACTTACTACTTCTAGATGCTGTTTAAAACTTAGTCTTGCATTGATGGTGATGCCCAAGTATTTGATGGTTGGATGAGAAACGATCTCATATCCATCCACAGTGTGATTTCCTTCATCTTCTTCCTACTGGAAATGATAATAACTTCCGTTTTGTGACTGGCTAATTCTAGACCCGTCTTTGTTAGCCATTCGTATATTATACAAGTCGACTCTTCAGCTATCTCTATCACCTCATTTTTATGTTTCGTTACTACCACTACTGCTATGTCGTCAGCGAATCCCACGACTGTTGCTCCTACAGGTAATTGTAGCTTTAGTACTCCGTTGTACATGATGCTCTAGGTTGGTGGGCCAAGTACTGATCCTTGGGGAACGCCTCCTGTTACTTTATACGTCTTAGTACCGTCCTCAGTGTCATATAATGCGATTCTGTCCTTCAAGTAGTCGGACATCATCCTTCTTATATATAAGGGCACATCCTGCTTTTGGAGTGCCTCGTGTATTTCATTCCATCTAGTCGAATTGAATGTATTTTTTACTTCCATCTTGTTCCCTCTGTCGCTGTTTGTGCAGTGACAATCATTAGACTAACTGCGTCCAGGGTTGAACGTTTTCTTCTAAAGCCATATTGGTGTTCGGCTAATTCACCTTTTCCTATTTTAAAATGAACCATTCTGACACAGATAATGCGTTCTAGGAGCTTGCCTGAGGTATCCAGCATGTAGAGCGATCTGTATGATGAGGACTCCTGGTGTGCTTTTTTTCCCTTTGGCAAAAGCACTAGTCGCTGTTTTTCTTAGTTTGTGGGGAATATAAGCAATATTTGGAATACCATCCGTCCCTGGAGCCTTGTTGTTTCCTGTCCTTCTGCAGGCGGCTACCAATTCCTCAATCGTGATCGGTGGGATAGCCTCTTCATTCACACTTCTTTCGATGACACTTGGTTCCTCCAGTTGCCTGGGGAACAGTGTGGTGACTATACTGTTCAATAGTTTCAAGCATTTTGGTGAAGGCACGTAGTTTTCTTTAATCTTCTTCATTACTATTTTATACGGTCGACCCCAAAGGTCTTGTTCGACCTCGTCCTGTAGTTCTTTAAGGCACCATTGTTTGTTTTCGCAGATTTTCTTCGTAAGACTCTTTTTAGCGTCTTTTATTTCTCTTCCGCGGCCATCTACTATTTCCTTGCCTACACTAGTTTTATATTATTTCGTCCTCGCCTGTTTTTCTCGTCTTCTGGTCCAGTAGCACACTCTACGTGAACTCGCAATTTCCTTGTCCCACCAGTATACTAGTGGTCGTCTACTGTATGCTACTCTTCGAGCCATAGCAGCGTCACATGATTGGGTAATGTTTACCGTCACCTGCTCCGCCTTGCTGTTTGCCGTTCCAGACAGTTGCATTTCTTCTAATGTTAACAGGAACATCTCCTTATGTTATCCTTCGTTTTCCAACTAACTTTATTGGTCGTTGTACTCGTGCTGAATTCCTATTTTGATATTCCTAACTCCATTATTATGGCTTGGTGATCACTATGTGTGTAGTGCTTACTTACTGTCCATGAAGCAACTAAGCCAATAAGGCTGCTGCTAACAAACGTCAGATTGACAATAGACCCTGCGTCTCCTCTTCTAAATGTGTGTGTGCATCCTTGGTTTACTAGGACCAAATCCAGAAGAGCGATTGCTTCTATGAGTATTCGACCTCTGTGGTTAGTTTTTATGCTGCTTCACTTCATAGCCCACGCATTGAAGTCACCTGCAATCAGTATCAGTTTCCTCCCTAATACATCTTGTATGAGCCGATGTAGCAGTTGTTCGAACTTTTTGATTGGAGCGTTAGGTGAAGCGTAGCAGCTGTAAACAGTGATATCTGCTACCTCAGACCGTATAAATTCTTCTTCACGAGTCTCCATTTTTGCACAGAAAGCAACGTTTCTACACGCCCAGATCGCTGCTTTACCCGTAGTGTCCATTTCCCACGATGGTTTATCTAGATCCCTATATTGTTCGCACACAATTGCTACGTCTACCTCTTTCTCGCAGACATACTGGTTAAGTAGGTCCTGTGCTGTCTCATAGTGGTTTACATTTATCTGCACTATCTTTGCTTTCGTTTGTTCTTTAGTTATTTTAATGTAGCTCGGTAGGCTGGGCATATACAGCTACCAGCTGCATAGTCACTCTTCAATTCTCCATCCTTTTCCCGGCAGAGAATGATACTCAGCTTGTTTGAGCAACTTTTCGCTACATGTCCTTTCGTTCCGCACTTAAAACAGCATTTATTTCTGTCGTACGACTCTGTACACTTTTTTGCGATGTGGCCAAATCCCAGACATTTATAGCATCTAGGTGGTTGCATCTCTTGACTAATCTCCCTAATTCTGCAATTAACCAAACCTACTTTAAGCTTTCCTCTTGCGATTGCCTTTTGAGTAATCTGGGCAGGCAGCTGTACGACGGCGGTCTGCGTATCTCCATAAGTCTTCCGAAAGGTCTTTACGGGCGTTTCCTCTACTACTTCCTTCTGTTTTGAAAAGGTCTTTTATTTCAAAGATCACTTCATGCTGAAGCCTCTTAATTGTCGCTTCTTCTACCAGCACCGCTTTAACCGCTTCTTGAAGTGCTTGGCTCTCTGGAAAGTTTCTGGCAGACATCAAGCAATATCACGCACTCGCCTAAGCCGATTGACCGGTACAGGCTATGTGCCCAGCCTCCCGTTTTGCCGTCAGCGGGAGCCAAATGTGGTTCAGATCACTTTGGCTCGCAACCTCAGATTGCCTCCCCACCCAGGATATCTTTTTGGCAGCTTACGGGTTGCACCGCACGGCAAACGTGGCGGCCTGATTTGATCCACGAAGCATATTTTATTTCTGCTCTACCCTCTGAGGTATATACGACAGCGAGCTCTCCCTCATCCGCCACCCGGGAACGCGCCACATACGGTTTTCTGGTTTTCCCGCGTGGGTGTGTGTGTGTGTGTGTGTGTGTATAAGAAAAGCTTTAATATTATTTGCAATTTATGAATAATACTTTTCAAACTTTAAAATTTGTATTTATTATTTATTGATTGATTTCCGATTTACCCTTTAGGAATACTTTAGCAAATATACATCATTCTGGTCACTTCCTGTTCATTTGCGGTATATTTCTTGTTCGTTGCCGGTTATTTTAAGTCATTTCAAGGCCATTTTGTATTATTTCCAATTACTTCCGGTTCCCTTTTGGTTCACTTCCTGTCTACTTCCGGTTAACTTCCGGTTTACCTCAACCCCCTAAGAAAGAGTAGTTTTGGGAATGAAGTGAACTTTCAGCCCGAGACTACCAGACACATTTTAATATAATAGAGGAAGAGGATATATCATGTATTTCATAGTACAAAATGTAATGCATGATATGTACTACATTAAATATTTTTGATTGACGAGTTATAAAGCCAATATTTTCTTGCAGATGCTCCTGACAAGGAAATTTATTTTCTAGCTATTATCGATGTACTGACTCATTATGGTGTTCGTAAACAAGCAGCAAAGGCTGCAAAAACTGTCAAGTATGGAGCAAATGTTGATGGGATTTCTACATGTGACCCAGAACAATATGGCAAACGGTTTATAGAATTTTTATGCAAAGCCATAGACTAAAATAGTATGAATTTCTAATGTAAAATATTATAATTAAAAGCGTATTATTATAAAGTATATGTCTTATTTAATAAATTATAAAGTTATTATACATAAGAAAAATAAAGAAAAAAAATTGTATACAATTGTTATATTTCCTTATTAAATTAATTTTTAAGGTCAGTATAATAATATAACAATTAGTGTTGTGTCTACGTATTGCAATCTTTTTATCATTCACCTATAAATTCATTATCTAATCATTGAAATTATCCTTTCAATAATAACAGTTGTGGTGAGGTACTCTTTATTTATCTATTTATTTTTCATCAATTTATTGAAATCAGAAAAAAAAAAATGACAAAATAAATACCCACTTCCTACAAAGGTAAACACCGTTACCTGTCTAGCAAGTCTGGCTAGACTTTTTTTCAGATGGCATTTTGAACTCAAAAGTTAGAAGCAAGCCTTTTATGTATACATAAATATATTTTGTGCTATAGCCCTATTTATGTCACACCCTATCGCATGATTTCAGTAAATTCCGCTTTTACGTTGTCTTCCCATCTGCGTATAGGTCTATTTAGAGGTCACATTCCATTTGGATTGCCTTGCATTATACGTGCTGCCGTAGGTCATCTAACATTCTTGCTACCTGCCCTGCCCATCTTAGTCACCGTAATTTAATTTTTTAGTAATATTTTTTTAATAATGCTGTGCAATTTCCTTCTTTCTTTGGTTTCCTTATCTTTCATTGTCCTGTATATTTTCCGCAGAACATTATTTTCGAATTCCATAATTTTTTTCTGCTTTAGTGGGCGCCTAAATTTCGTACCTATACTAGGTCATTGGCAGTATTATAGTTCTATATATCCTTAGTTTGGCTTTTTGACATTACACGGAAAGCCCTTTTCTTTGAAAAACACGATAAAATCTGCTCTATATTTATTTCGATAAACATTCACCATAAAGTATCGTACATATACGCAAAATAACAGTGTCGTGCGCTCAAATTTCAAATGAACGTGCACCGAAATAATAGGTGTTGGCGCTCGCCACCTATCATTCACTGAAAGAAAATCGTGCATTCACTGTTTCCAAACAGCTTGCTTAGCTCAAAATAAACACTGCGCAGGTACTGTAACCATATCTAAGTAATTCAGCTGGTATAGAATTGTTTCGCCTTTCAAAAGAGAGTTCACACTCTTTGTCAAACCGTAGTTTGCTCTTTAGTTTTTTCTTCGTGTGTAGCACTTTGTTTGCAGCCTCTTTTACTTTTTCGTATTTAATTTTCGTATTTAATTTTCCTATCATTGATGACCTTGTTTAATATTTTTTGATATAACATATACTGAACTTTTAGTTGCCTATTATTTGGCTCAAGTTTCCATATATTATACAAGTGCTCTTTTCTTTTACACGACTCTAAAATAGCTTTTGTAATCCATTTTTTCGTAGGTTTTTCCTTATTTTTATGTCTAAATGATTTTTTTTTTATTGTAACTTTTTCTATACAATATTTTATGAAGCTTATTAAGTTGTTTACGGCCATTTCAGGATCTTGCATTGATGTGATTTTATTCTAATTTACACCATTGGCAACTTCACTCAATTTAGAGTAGTTTATGTAGTTATAGTTTTCATTTAATTCTTTTTGAATTTCTAATTTATCTAAATTTATAAATAATGGATAATGATTAGTGAAGGAGTTTTCTAGCATAAAAGATGTGAATCCAAGAGCGTTAGTTTTTATAAAAAAATTATCAATGCAAGTCCCTTCATTTTTATTATTTGAAGGTCTAGTTATTCCTTGAAAGCAAGGTGTGAATCCCTTTTCAAGATAACTATTTAAGAGTTCTTGACTATAATCATTTATCTCTAAAAGATCTATATTATAATCTCCAACTATAATGTGATTGGCTACTTTGGTAGATTTAATCAAGTAGTTTTTTAGGTTCAGTATAAATTCAGATTTGGGCAGATCATGCGATCTATATAATGCTGATATATCAAAACTCATAGTAGCGTTCACCTTAATAGTGGATTTTATAATTCTTAGTTTGCCTTCCTCGATAATTTATGTGTTATTTATAACATTATCTTGTATGTACATTATTACTCCATTTGCTTTGTTTATCCTACTGTTATTATAATATCTTATAACCTTTTATTTGGTATATCTGATACGATTTCAGATTCCAAAATTCAGCGTATACTATTATAAGTAGTTTGACTTTCTAAGTCTCAACAAATAATTCTAAATTTACAAAGTTTGCATCAAGGCTTCTTATATTCTTACAATTTTTACAATTATTACAATTTTTTAAACGATTATTGAGAGTCTGAAAGTCTACAAAACTAGTTTCTTCCAGTACTTATAATTGCATTAAAGTCGTTGGTTTCCATTACTACCGCTGACTCGTTTAATGTTCTCTAATGCTGGCGATGTCATGATAGATGACACTGATGAGCTGGAATGCGGTCGCTTAGGTTTAAAGTTATCCACTTTACCTACGTATTTTGGTATCGTAGGCATCAACGGGTAATCAGTCATGTCGATACTTCTTTTTATTTTCGGGGATTTTGCACAAGTTGGTATCTGTAGCCACGTGCTGCGTTTCATAGTTAGTGTTGTAGTTGTTATTACTATAAACACAATTGGCACATGCAAGATCATTATTATTACACGCACTAGTTTTATGCTTTCCCGCGCATCTTAGACAGGTGGCATTATTTTCTCATTTACTTGCATTATGGCCGAATCTTCCACAGTTAAAACACGGTTTTACATTTATCACAACATACACTTTACAACTTTGATTACCTACAAACAAACTTTCTTTGTTATTTTTGACATATTGATATATTTCAGGCGACACTACAATTAAAACACTTGTCAATTGATTATTTTTATTTTCACTCATATTACATTTGGTATCATAATTTGAAAAGTTTCTATTATTTATATCTTGTTCCATATTTTTAATACTCATTTTACTAGTATTATCAATGCAAATAATTCTTAACTTCGGTTTGAGGAGCTGTTCTTTTTTAATCTTACAAAAACTTGATAATTTCTTATTTAATATTTTTTCTGCAGCTTCCACACTTTCTTCATTCATGCACCTAATACTTATCTCTTGTTGATTTTTTACAATCAATTGTTAAGTTTGTATATTTTTTTCTTTTGTTAGATAGTGTGTTACATCTTTTTTAAGGTTATTTCTGTATTTTTAGTCAATTTTCTTCACAGTAATCTTTGGAATTCTTTTAGGCTGTGGTTTAGGAAACATAGTAGTTTCAGCATATGTTTTTTTATTCACATTACCATTCTGCCTTTCTCTCAGTAAGATTTCTTTTAATAAAATATTCTTTTCATGCAACTCTTGATTTAGTTCTCTAAGCAGTGTATTTTCCTTGGATAAATTATTATGATAGTTTTCTTCTGCGTACATTGTTTCATTCAATTGTTCAGCATTATCCTTATTCAGTTCTTTCAATGTTTCAATGTTTTCAATGTCTCCTTTTGAAATAATTTTATTTGAGCTATTATTACTCTTGCCGATTGATCTAGAGTCTTCTCATCAATTTTTGAGGTTAGATTCAAGATCCACGTGTTCATGACATATTGCCATATTTTCTCCTACGAATTTAACTCCATCAAACTGCTTCAGTTCATTTATGTGACATACATTATCAAAAACAACACACACACAACTGTTTTTTATGACATTGATAGTATTTTTCATCGCACTAAATGCATACATCTACACAAGCAGTAAATGTATACATGCTTAGAAAGTATGTCCGCAAATTCGAAGTAACACCTTGTCATATTACGGCAGAGAAGAAGGAAAAACATGCAAACCTTCTCATCATACAAGATTTTTATATAGATGAGCATGAAGAAAATAATCGTGCTGATGAAGGTGACATGCCTAAATATCATTACGTTTAGATAAAAAGTATGTCGAATTTTTTGAATTCTCAAGTGTCTAAAGCTCATTGAAAATCTTACCATTGTGAAAAGTGTTTACAAATATTTTATACCGAGGAAAGATTGAAAATTCATGAAAGCGATTGAAAAAATTTAAATGATTGTCAAATAAATTTTCCTGATTGTAAGAGTAGTATTCTCAAATTCGAAGATTACAGTAAGAGTAAAAAGGTTCCTTTTGTTATTTATGCGGTTTTCGAATGTTTATTGAAGCCTACTGAGAATGAGAATGCTTTTCAACTGCATGAAGCATACAGCACAGGATACTTCATAAATAGGCCAGTCAATAGAGATTTATTTTTGACAAAAATACGTACAGCAATCTGACTGTGCGATCATGTAAAGTATAGTCCCTAGATGTTAAATTTTGTGTTTCCAACTCGCAACTTACATTCTTAAGTTTGTTATTAACAAATTAGTGCCAAAAAAAACGCTTTTTTTTAGTTTTTTGCTTATATAGAGAAAATTACTCGATCAATATGAATTGTGTGAATGGAAAAGTTATAGAGTATTAAATTACGAAGAGAATGAGATGTCGAACCACCCGATCGGTTGATTAGAACCGTAACAATTCTGGAAAAACCGGAAAATTTTTCAATTTTTTCGAAAATTCATAACTTTTTTATTTATGCAGATTGAGAGCTGAAATTTTGCACAGAAGTAGATAGTTATATCAACTTTAAGTGTGCAAAAGGCAGGCACGGTCGGATTAATAGTTTTTGCGCAATAGCAATTTTAATTTTGTTATGCGTTTTTTTGTCGGGTGTCCTCTACGTCGGGACGAGGTCAGATTTCAATTCTAATACCAGCATTCGAAAGTATAAATAAAATACTAAAAGACGTATATTCCAAGTTTTTGTTAAAATGCATTGAAATGGTCGAAAAATGCAGTTGAATATCGGCAAAAGCGGCCGAGCGCGCTCGAGCGTGCGAGGAGTGGGGGAATGAGGGGAAGCACGCCTATATAGATATACAGTCGCGCTGCGCGCAGCGTCGCATCTTTTCACTCGCTTTTCTCGGAGACTACTGCACCTTTTAGGATGATTTTTTTTTTGATTTCGAGTTAATTTAACACGAGGAATCCGATACTCTACTTAGATTTCATGAATAATTGGAGATAAAGCTGCTTCTGATTCCACCTTCTTGAGTGTTATATTTAAATTCTGTGAATAAACGCCGTATCGTTATTAATTTCAACACATAAATATATATATATTTTATAAGTGTTTTAATAAAAAAAAAATCATCCAAAAAGGTGCAGTAGACTGTACTTTATATGATCCCACAGTCAGATTGCTGTACGTATTTTTGTCAAAATATCGACATTATTTTGCTCTATTGACTTGCCTAAAAATACAGTTTTCATGATAGCTTATCTGGCTATAGATCATACAGAAGAAAAAATAATGAAGAAGAGACAGCTGCAGCATGGTTTGTTCAAGAATTAAAATCAGTTGGTGAAAAAATTGATGTACTCTACAAGAATCCAAAACCAATGAAACTTACAGATTTAGAGGAAATATCTTTTCGGAGATCATCAACTTGTCTTATATGTTGGAAACCAATCACTGGTGAAGAACTTGCTGTACGAGACCATTGTCATCTCACAGGGCGGTAAGTTGCCTTCTCGATTATATTCGAAATATATAAGCATGCTGTCCATGTTTGGAATAAGTTCAATATTAGTACGTTGGGAGAATATTCACATCTTTATCTGAAAACCGATGTTTTACTATGAGCCGACATTTTCAAGAGTTTTCGAGAAACCTCTCTTAAAGCCTATGATTTATGTCCTGCTCACTTTTAGACGACTCCTGAACTAACTTTTTCGGCAGCCCTCAAAATGACAAAGGTGGAATTGGAGCTTCTTACAGATATTGACATGCTAATGTTTATTGAATCGGACATTCGAGGTGGAATAAGTCAGTGTTGCAATCGGTATGCCAAGGCGAACAATCCATATATGGGTTCTTCATACGATAAAGATCAGAAAACAAAGACTCTCTTATATTTTGATATCAACAATTTTTATGGATGGGCAATGGTACAGCCCTTACCAGTTGCAAAATTTAAATGGATTGATTATGAGACAAATCCAAATTTTTTCAATACACCGCCAGATTCTGATATAGGCTATTTTGCTGAAGTTGACTTGGAGCATCCTGAATAAAGACATGACGATCATAGGGATTTACCTTTTTGTGCAAAACATCTTGCACTACCTGGCTCAAAGCAGAAGAAACTTCTAACGACTTTAAATGACAAGAAAAGGTATGTCATTCATTATCAAGCACTTAAGCAGGTCTTAGATAATGGACTTCGTTTAAAAAAGGTGCATAGGATTTCGAGTTTTGAGAATTGGGCGTGGCTCAAATCATATGTTGAATTTAATACAGAAAAGCGAAATCAGGCAAAGAAGGAGTTTGAAAAACTCTTCTACAAATTGTTAATTAATGCAGTCTACGGAAAGTGTATTGAATGAGAGCGGAAACGTGTAGATGTGCGATTAGTAAATAAATTTACAGGCAGATATGGAGTAGAAGCACGCATAGCTGAAGAGGACAAGTATGACAATCGAGAAACCAATAATAATATATAAACCAATTATTAACATATAAAGTTGAGGATGTAGATATGTATCAAGTTATGAAAGAAGATATACATAAATTTGATACTTCTGATTATGATGAAAATAATCAGTTTGGAATTCCACGTGTTAATAAAAAAGTGATGGAGGAGAGGGGCTACAATACAGCTAATGCCGAAGCTGAAGGACGAAATAGAGAGTGAGTGGGACATGAAGCAACTAATGAGAATGCTTCGCGGGTAGGGATGACACTTTATGCTGATGGAAGCGGACCAATCAGGATTGAATATGATGTTTTAGAGGAGTTTATGCACGAGTGGGATCCATCATTGGACAGGTTAGGAACTCAACAAGGAGAGAGAAGTGATATATTACTAGAGGCTATGGAAGGGGCAGAAATTGTGGAGGGAAACGGGCTATATGAACGGACGAAGCACGATGAAGAGCACATTCGAGAAATCGAAGCGAACAACCAACCTTATGCAAAGAGACCAAGACTCACCTAACTCTAAAATAAGTAAGTTCTATTTCTCAGTTCTCTCTCAATTCTCACCTATAACACATTTTTCACTAACATACATTGTGATGTTGCGCTTTTTCTAACCTATTCGGTGATGCTAACAATCATTTACATTTATTTCTGACTCGATCTTCTTATCGCGGACTCTTAAATCTACAGAAGGGGACAATGTATAGGTTTAGGAAACAGGTAGACCTGACGTGGCGGAGGTCAATAAATAAATGTTCATTACACAATTGTTTGTACTGTAAAAATAACGGATTTCGAAATTCTGCAACCCCCAGCGTGGATCAGACTTCGTCTGATTACAGAGTTTCCCCGTAATAAATCAACACAAACTGAACCGCGAGAATTTAATATAAAACGAAAATGTCTAATAATTACATAACCCAACTTCCCTTGTACGGGTAATAATTGAGCTGGAAACGCGAAAGTACTGACGACAACGAGCGGTTCTGACGCTTTCCCGAAAATACGTTTCACGGCTAAGAATCGGAGAAACGGGTTTTGCCGGATCTTTGGATCAACGGCGGCTCGACCTAACACTGCATATATTTGCTGGATCGTCGGATCAACCGCGGCTCGAATAGTCTACAATATTGTCTGGATCGACTGACGATACTACAGCGATGCAATATCCCGAAAATGATGTCGGGATCTAGTTAGATCGACCGCGTCTCAACCGCGACCCTTAGTTATTTCGCCCGTAAACCGATAACTCTTCGGTCTTGGCGCAAACATTAACCCTTAACCAACGTATAATTCCGGAATAATTATAATTGAGTATACAATGACTTACACAATACTTCTCCTTCCTTGCTGGGTACTGTCAAAATACTCAACTCTCTCTCTCTCTCTCTCTCTCTCTCTCTCTCTCTCTCTCTCTCTCTCTCTCTCTCTCTCTC
>QLSS01000277.1:134287-147936 GCA_024372645.1 Trichomalopsis sarcophagae
CTCTCTCTCTCTCTCTCTCTCTCTCTCTCTCTCTCTCTCTCTCTCTCAACGACTCTCAAAATGATCGGCTTCTCTCTCTCGTGGAAAATGATGCCGGAATGTAATGGCGGAAGCTCGTAAGTACGTGCGTTAGGTTCAACGGTTGAGGCGATTCTGGTCAAGAAGGAAGTATCCTCCTTCTCACTATCCTCGCGTTCCCGGAAAAATCCCAATCCGCGCCCTCTATATTAATTATCAGCGGCGATACACTGCCGATGTCTATTTCGCGAAACCTCCCTTTCATTAATCGTTAACGTATGGGTGAGAAATGGCATGAAGGCGTCAGAGGGTCCCACTACATCATCTGGCGCCATAGTCAAAGTTAAGTCACCGTGCCGTCGTGGTACATGGGACTCTCAAGAGTGCACTGGACTGCGCCAGTGCGACGGCATGGCTCATCTAGTGGTGTACGTGCGCTCCCTACCAGTCGTGTCGGCATCGCAACGGTTTCGCGCGCGAGTCTCTCCCTCTCGGCCCATCGAGCTGACAGGTGAGGTTATTTTCACTTTTCAGAATGGATCTATCTACACTCAACAAGATTGCTGAGCGCGAGTTCTTGCCTAAGAAGAAAGTCACGGACTTGGAAAAAGTTCATGAGTACATGGTGACTGCACTCAAGGAAGTAAAGACGAAATTCGGCACAAAGATCGTGGCTGAGATCGATGACAGCTTTCAGATATTTCTACCCGGAAAGATCTCATCAGCAATCATGAAAAATCAAGAACTTTTTAATAATCTCTCTAACACAGCCAACAAACTTAGTTTATTCATATCATATCAGGGTGGAACTTCTTTTAAGTTCAGCACATGCTAAAATAATGAAATATAAAGACTGATTATTGTTAAATACTATTTATTTGTTTAAACTTGTATGGAATCCACATGAATAAATATAATACATTATTAAATCATATCATTTGCTTTCTTTTCCATTTGAACCTTAAGTAATTCATACAATCTTATTTTTATTTATCCAACTATTGTGATCGCTACTGAATCCTAACCATTTAACATATACACGTTTACCACATTTCTTTAAAACTTCTACTAAATAAATTTCCGGATACATAGTTTCGTGAATTTCCGTTTCATAAAAGCCAACAGAGACGGATTTATCATAATAATCTTTGAGGTGGTAAGTTACTAGATCTGTTTTTACATCTCGCGGCATTGTGAAAATTTCCGTACACCAATTTGGCGTGTGACATTTTTCAAAAACATTTTTATCCTACTTTATCTCAGACGAAGTCTGATCGACACTGGGGGTTGCAGAATATACGAAATATGTTATTTTTACAGTACAAACAATTGTGTAATGAACATTTATTTATTGACCTCCGCCACGTCAGGTCTACCTGTTTCCTAAACCTATACATTGTCCCCTTCTGTAGATTTAAGAGTCCGCGATAAGAAGATCGAGTCAGAAATAAATGTAAATGATTGTTAGCATCACCGAATAGGTTAGAAAAAGCGCAACATCACAATGTATGTTAGTGAAAAATGTGTTATAGGTGAGAATTGAGAGAGAACTGAGAAATAAAACTTACTTATTTTAGAGAGAGAGAGAGAATTTCGGCTTTTTCACTGGCGACTTTTCATTTGGAAAACGTCTCTTGACTTCTCGCTTATTGACCTGTGCAACATTTTTAGGCTCGATTCCTGTTGTCCGATGTTTTCTCAAATTGTATGCTTTGAGCAAGTTAGCTAAAATATCCAACCATTTATAGCTTCCTTGTTTACTGAATTCTAACCACATTGCATTTTTCAACGTTCTTTTAAATCGTTCGCATATGCTTGCATAAAGATTACTATATGAAGAGTATAAGTGTATATTGAGCTTCTTCATAAGTTTTGAAAAATTGAATTGTAAAATTCTTTTCCTTGGTCAGTTTGTAGATTCTTCAGTACTCGACCTTCTTTCAGTATTGACTTCATATCTGTAGTAATATCATTACCACTCTTTAAATTGACTGAGACAGCCTATGCATACTTTGAAAATATATCTATGACAGTGAGTAAGTAACGAAAACCTTTGTTCTCTTTAGAATAAGTATCATACAAGATCAGCTTGCCAAGTCTCATCTATTCCTCGTATGTCATATTTTCTTCTCTTGTATCACTGACATGCTGGCTTGTGCAGCTCTTCAGCCACTCTTTACGTTCCATCATCGTTTACAGTAGATGAAAATCCATCTGGAAATTCGTCTATACGAACTTTTAATTGTTTATTCACTTCTTTAATGATAGAATCAACACGAGAGTAATTGCGTAGAGTTGTACTATAAAGATAACGCAATTTTGCATTCACTTCCAATTGATGTTTTTCAACTTGTTGCCTATATTCTTCTATAACTTCACAGATTCTAGCAATTTTAGCATCTATATAATTTATTTCAGTTTGTAGAATAACTTTCAGTGAGTGCAAGGTGATTGCATCGTTTGGATGATTGGGCAGTCCTAGGTTGCAAAGTCGCTTATTTTCTAAATCACCGTCCGGTGTAAAATTGAAACCATTGCCTGGAGGACCACGACTCACTTGCGAGCCCTCAAGTTTTCTTCCAAATACATCGAGACTCATGGTAGTACTGATGCAAAGAAGAAAGTTGCGTATCAATATATGTGCCCAGATTCACGAAAAACTAAACTTTCCACACTTGCCTCTATGAAATACTTGTACAATAAATATATATGTTTAATATACTATATTCTAAGCCATCACTGAGCATATGTATATGTATATATACGTATATTTGATATTTTATCCCTCTACATAACCTTAAATCTTAAGGAAATATGAATTGTTTTCACGCTTACTATAATAAACACTTGCACTATTATTGTATATTATCATACTCATCACCGTGTATATATATGCATACGTTTACTAATTTTTATACGAAGGGACCTTATATTACACTTCAAACTTTCTCAAACGAACTTTTTGCACTTACACTCACTATATATACTGAATTTACCGAACGGCAGAAAGAATTGAAGTTAATTTAAAACCAACAAAACATAAATTTAAATGATGAATTTCTAAAGCGTCAGATAAAAAATATTAGCACGTGTATTCTGAGTTACGGTGCTTACTATGATCAAATATTCATTTTATATTTAATACTTTTGTACATTCATTTAAATAATACACCAAGTAATAAATAACAAATAGTTTTAAAATTAAAACCACAACCAAAACTGGGGGGTTGGCGAGCGAAGCGAGCAGGGGGGTGAAGCCCCTTAGTATATATATACAGGGTGTATCATGACTAGAACCTTTTTTTATGATGGGGTGATAGAGCGTGAAATTCTAAGCTAGGTAGGCTATTTCTTTATTTTTTTTTATTATAAAAATTTTTCGCTATAATGTTGCATAATTTTGTGACCGTCATGACGGATTTCGGCGAGTTTGAGAATCTCTGTCCCACTAGCCGCGCCAACTTCAATTGTATTTATGTCAACAGGTGGTTTGGTTAGAGTTAGGTTAAAGTCGTGGCAGTGCATTTAAGTTACTTTTCGCAATAGTTATCGATTTTAGCTTCGATAAACTAAAAGCAAGGGTATTATTGCATAACCTATGTGCATAGAACCGCAGCGATCGAATAAGCCAACTTTAAAGCGGGCTCATTGTGTGCGAATAAAAATGTCACGGTATTTCAATTATTACAATGTTGTACATCGACGATCGAAAAATACTCGGAGTATTTTCCGACGATCGAGAGATACTCGCGAGTGCTTCTCGAAATGCCCAGAGTGCTCTCGATCCTCGAGAAGCACTCTGGGCATTTCTCTATCATCGAAAAACACTCGGAGCGTTTCTCGGTGTGTCTCGGTGACAGCGAGATTTCCGTTTTTAAATCTGGTGTGCACGCTCCGAGTGTTTCTCGATCGGCGAAAAACTCTCTTGAATTGCGGGCTTCGAAACACACGAGTTTTCTAGGAGGAGCAGTCGGCCGAGCACAAGAGGTATCGAGCCATAGCTGTTCGTACTTTCTTCTTAACGTTTTTTGATTTTCTTGCTCTTGGAAACTGCTGGAAATGGTGCCAGGGCGCCGTCCTTGAAAACACGCGAGTTTTCTGAGATTATCAGTCGGCTGAGTCCAAGGAGCACCGAATATGAATGGTTCGAACGCACTTCTTGGCGTTTGGGGATTTTTTTTATCAAGCAAACGGCTGGAAAAGCAACTAGTGCTCGAAAAAAATCAAAAAACGTCAAGTAGAGCGCCCGAGCAGCTCTGATAAGACTCTCCTTGGGCTCTGCTGATTGCTCGGCCCAAAAAACTCGCGTGTTTCGAAACCCGACGCCCGGGCAGCTTTTCCGAGAAGAAGAAAGTCAAAAAACGATAAGAAGAAAGCACGAACCGTTTCGATTCGGTGCTTCTTGGGCTCGGCCGACTGAGCACTGCAGAAAACTCGCGCGTTTTTGAGGACGGCACTCTAGCTGCTTTTACAGCCGTTTTAGACAGGTAAAAAATTGAAATTTTTTTATGAACAGCGCTCTAGCAGCTCCGATTCGGCGCTCCTTAGGCTCAGCCGCCTGATTATCCTAGAAAACTTGAGTGTTTCGAAGCCCGGCGCCCTGGCAGTTTTTCCAGCCGTTTCCGAGAGGAAGAAAATCTAAAAGCACCAGGAAGAGCCCGCGAGCCCTTCCGATTGCACTCCTCTTGAGCTCGGGAGACTGATCGTCCTAGAAAACTCGCCTTATTCTTGCGGTAATCCTGGATACTGCAATACTGCGTCATTAGCGTCTCGTGGTTAGTCCGTATACATTGGTTTTCCGCTTGGAATGCTTGTCTTGTAAGTTATTCAGGCTCTTTATGGGGCTGGAAAGATTGGCTCAGTCTGCAGCGCCAGGCACTGGGACTCGAGTATTTCGTCGGATCTTACGCGCAGCAAGCGCGCCACTACTGGAGCGAGACGCGTAAGTTGAGAAAATGGAAAAGATCGCAAAGACGACGAGGAGAAACTCAGTTCTAGTGCCAATAGGTAAAAGCGTCGAGAGCAGAAGGATGGTGTGCTTTAGATAAGTGGGACCACGATGTGGAGCGACGAGACAGAAATGAAGAATTAAACATTTCTTTTTTTACGTTTTATTTAAATTTGTATTGTTTTTTTAGTAGGACATTTTTCTAAAGCTTCTGTATTGCAGCTTGAATTTTGTTAAACATATTAACAATGTGTCTCGGCAGATCTTTGTTAATATCTAGGTACAGTTCTTTTAAGTATTTCCACAGACATTCCATCTGGCCAGCTGAAAATATAAAAGAAAATATTTAACAAAATCGTTTTTGTGTAACATTTAGTCTGTGAGCAATATTGCGTAGTGCAGGGAGCCCTTAAGGGGATGCGGGGCTAAAAACACTGTTTTTCTATTACATACAACTTTTTAAATAAAGCTTGCAATATAAATTCAAATCTGTAGCGACATAGTGATTTATGTTGGTATGATATAGATTGGAATGCACCTTAAGTAGAATAATTAAAATTTTAAACTTACTTGTGACGAACACCATGCCCGTTTCCTCCTTCATGTCGTTAATGTAATTCCTTGCGTCATTGAAAAGGGATCGCCTGTCAAACGGATCCATTTTATCTGATGCACCCTCGGTTTCAGCAATCTTCGAATTTATACTTTTCAGAAATTCCAGAAGTAGTGTCGCGATCAAAGTCTTCTGTTCCTTCGTGAAAGCGAACAGAGACGATTCCTCTATTTCGAAATCTAAAAATTAATGAAAATAACGATGTATAAATCCGATGCGTATAGATAGATGGTAATAGATAGATAGAAAGGTAGGTTAAATTAAAATGCGAATAGGAGCTATTGACGTATTGAAATAAAGAGCGCATTGGACAGAAAAAAATGAATTCAATAAAAAAGCATGAATAAAATATTAATCTTACCTGTGATACTAATCATTTTTGGCTTTCTTTGGCGTCGATGGTTCACTCAAGATACTTCTTCAGACGATGCTTCTTTTCTTACAGCTACACACCTTCTTTTATTTCAAAATGAAGAGATTTCAGGTCAATAGCTACGATATATAACATTATTGACAAAAGCGAGTCGCAGAACTCGCGGACATTTTTCAAATATTCCTTCATCCATGTAATTTTTTTTAAATTAAAACAAATGTTAAAGAAAGAAAGGATAAAGTATGAAAAATAAAGCGAAAAAAGTAATCGTCCTGTAATGTACATGAATTTTTTATTTTTTTCAACAATGAATTTTCACTGTTATGTGAAAATTTCAAGTAGCATACATAAAAAATACCGCTTCTCTTCGAACGTCGAGTATACATTAATAATCTATTAGAGAGACTGCAAGCTCTTTGATTTGGGAGCGAGTGCGTGAAAGTTCTTATAGTTAACCGACTTTTTTTCATAGCGATTTGTCGGAAAGGATGGAGGAGAGTCGCTGACTACAGCACGAGCCTATTTTTCAGTAAAAACCCGAAAGAATGCAAGCTCTGCGATTTCGGAGCAAGCACGTGGAAGCAGAGCGTCATTTCTCGAGCCTTTCCGACGATTCTATGAAAAAAAGTCGATATTCTGGCAGAACTGTAGCTCGCTTGCTTCGAAGTCGCAGAGCTTGCAGTAGTTCTTCTTTTTGCGGAAGAATAGAGGTGTTCTCCGCCGAGCATTGCTGGCGATTGTTTGACGACGACGCTAAGCACGCAAAGGATTCAACGCATGTAAACCTGTAAGCAATGAGAAAATGTTGAATACATTCTGAGGAAAATGTACAACTACTGTAAAGTAATATTAATTACAATAATATTATAGCAGGTGCTCGAAATGTTGGTCATTACATTGCACGCACAATCTCAAACGTCTTATGAGATTGGCACGTGAAGCGGCAATCATTTCTGGAGTTGTTGTCGCCACAGCTTCTGCGATCATTTCTTCCAATTCTTCTACTGTAACCTTATCATTTTTATTGACTCGATCTTTTAAATGGCCCCAAAGAAAGAAATCGAGAGGGTTCAGGTCTGGAGATCGTGGCGGCCATCTAACTGGACCACCTATTCCAATCCAACGATTTGGAAACATGTTATTCAATGCTTCTTGCACAATGACCGCAGAATGCGCAGGAGCTCCATCATGCTGATAAAACATGTTTTCTCTGTCCTCTGCTGGCACGTTTTGCAATAACTGTTGCAAATTATCTTGAATAAACGTGCAATATATTTGGCCTGTAAGCCTGTTAGGTATTGTTACTGGACCAACCTTTAAAAAAACATTAACATTAATCGTTTGTATAAGATTATCGTTATATCGATGCTTGAGTGGATGAACGCTCTATCCCGGCTGCCGCTTAAAGTGCGCTCTATGTCGGCGGCGTATTCAAGAACGCTCTTTCTCAGAGCGAGCTTATTTTTAAGACTTTTCTATGTCATATCTTTCGCAGCGATTAAGTTTCTGCAATTTGTTTACGGTGGTCCTGTACGCTTCATGCACACTTACAACGCGGGACTACCATAACAAAATTGCAGAAAATTAATCGCATGTGGGAAAAAAATGACATAGAAAAGTCTTAAAACAGGCGTTCTTGAAGCGCTAGTCGATAGGGCGTTCTTCAAGCGGCGGTGAGATATAGAGCATCCTTTAAGCAGCATTTGTCCTTTCTCTCTCCCACTCTCGCTCATAACTTTACTGATATTGCACTGATATTGTTTATTTACTTACTAAAGTATCTCCGATGATTCCAGTCCACTTATTTACGGAAAATCGATTTTGGTGGCTAGCGACGTGCCTTACATGGAGATTGACTTCTGCATAGTAATGGTTATTATGAGAATTAAAAGTCCCATCTCGGCCAAATGTAGACTCATCCGTAAATAAAATCTTTCGAATGAATGTATCATCATTCTCGTGTTCTCGCAGCATCCACTGGCAAAATTCTAACCTGGAATAGCGGTTGTTCCCATGAAAGTTTATAAAACAGTGTATATTTTTTTGCGATTGCGTGTACGAATGCGGGAGTGCGTAAGTATGTGAAATTACGTAGGTGTGTATTCGTGTGCGAATGTTTATTTTTGTGAATGAGGAGTGCTTATGTATGTTCGAATGAAAGCGTGTGTATGGCGTATATGTAAATACGGGGGTGTACGTGTTTGTGAAAGTTTGAAGGTGCGTATGTATATTTTCAGCCTACATACCTCTGCTGGAAATCGCCATTATGAAGCTCTTGCACTTTTGTGTAGTGCCAATCACGCAACCGGTTGTCCTTGACGATCCTTTGGACTGTGCTATGTGACATTTCTAATAATCCAGCCACACCTCGATAACTTCTTGTTGGGTCTTCTTCGAAGCAAGCTAAAACCGCTTCCTCATTTTGGACGGTTCGCGCTTATCGAGGTCCACCAATAAACCCTTGTCCTTGGACCTCGATGCAACATTGGAAGAAGATTTCCTCGGTCATTCCTTCCTCGATTTACTGCACCAAGAATAACATCAGGACCTGGAAGTCGCCGGCGAGGAAGTCGTTCCGCATAACGGCGATGAGCGGCCGCGGCATTTAATCCGCATTCGCCGTATATCATGACCATATCCATATACTCCTGTTCCGTATATGGCTGCCCACGGTTTCCTCGTTGACGCTCTTGATTGGCCATTTTGAGTGGTCTTTATCGTATGGAATCAAACGACAAACTAATGTACAAAATAACATAAACGTCATTTCGCTGTAAAACAATTTGGTTAAAGATCGAAATTCACGTCGTTCCAAATAAACTTCTAAAAAAATGCAGCTACTATAACAGATCTTTTTTCAAACTTATCTCCATATTAAATAAATTCATATAAGAAATAAATATAAAAAAAATATTCATTTTATTTAGAATTTTATTTATAACGACATAATTGCGATCTTTAACCAAATTTTTTATGGCGACATGATGTTTATGTTATTTTATATATTAGTTATTCGTTTGATTCAGTACGATAAAGAACAGTCAAAATGGCCAATCAAGCGCGTCAATGCGAGAAACGCAGGCAGCCATATCAACGAAATTGTTATTAATAGATTTGTTGCAAAAAGTTCACGGACTTTCCTGTCTGTAAATCAGATCTTTTGCAATTTGCGTGCGGCTTTTGCTGGAAGTATGCTAAATGACCTCATTTTCAAACAAAAGTCGCATGAAAAAAAAATAGAGTAATAAATAATTCCGAGATGCATCAATTACTGAGTAATTAAAAATAACAAGGCCAGCAAGCTCACGAGATTACTGCTGGACAGCCTGGCCAGCAATGCCAGAACGCTAATGATCGCGTGTGTTAGCCCAAACGACGCCGAGGAAACCCTGAGCACGAGAGGCTGCGCAAACTCCTGGAGACAAGCGATAGTGTCGTCGAACGCTTCTCCAAGCGTTAGCCGAGACCTTGGAACGCAGCAGTCAGGAGGGCAACGGTGGAGCCTACAAGGTTTACGGTTAATTTAAGTCCACAGAAAAAGCCCTCAAGCGCATGGCCAAACGAGCGAAGCAATTGAAGGCCGCGGCGGCGGACCTCCAGCCTTCCTGGGACAAGGAGAGACGGGAACTGCCGCGTCAAGAACTCCTAGTCCAGCATATTCGCGAAGCGATGATCCTGCACCTCTGACCGAGTTGTCCTCTGCGTGACGTCGCCGCCGTCCAAGCTGCCGCCTTCTGGTGCTCGGAATTCAGTCGCTGGAGACTACCCGACCTGTCGTCCAAGTGCTTGCGGATACCAATTCCTCGAGAACAACCACAACCACACGAGCGCCAGCAACGACAACAGCCTTGACGAGGAGAGCCTCATCGAGAAAGCCATCAACGAACCTCCTCTACGCAGAGAAAGAGAAAGATACTCCTAGTAGAGCTTGCACTCGGAGTATCGTTCTCTCTCTCCTAGAGCTTGCACTCGGAGTATCTTTTTTTCTCTAGGAGAGAGAGAGAGAGAGAGAGAGAGAGAGAGAGAGAGAGAGAGAGAGAAAGTACAAGTGGGCTACAAATGTTTAAGCGTATTGGCTTTAATTTAGTAGCTTTTACTCCTAGCAAACGCTTTCGCGTTACAAACAATCACACATGACAATCTAAAAATTAAGTTTGTAATTGCACCGAACAACGACCCAAGTAATTTATTTGCTCATGAATAATGAGATTTTTATAAATTTAATTTTTTAGGAATTCTGATTTTTCTACTGGAACGACGAAGAATCTGCTTCGTTACATCCTGAACTGGGAAGGGTCCTTCTTGCTTTTGAGCACCTCTTTCATCAACTTCAGCACGGTTTGCTGCAGGTGATAGGTCTGCTTGTCGAACTTGGTCACCTGGCGTGCCTTCTTCTACAGCTGACGCTGGCGCTTTATCTATAGTGCCTTCAAACTGGCCAAGCTCTGCGTGATCTTGTATGCCTTCTTGCCCTTGACCTTCATGGTGTGTCTCAGCATTGTTTCTTTTTTCATGTTTTTCTTTTTTCTTCCTATCAAATGAAATCTGCTGTTGACTGTAAATAATTATAGTTATAAGAAGATAATAAGATTAATTATCCCAACGGTGGCTTCGAAAGCACGCTATTTCAGTGGTAGCTTTAAAAAGATGCTACTTGCCAGAGGTTTTAAAAACATGCTACATTGGCAGTGATAGAAAAACGTTCTCTCTCAGACGAGACTTCCGTCTTGGAATTAAGTCGTATCAGCACTGCGCAATTTAACAATACGGTAATTTTACAAAGAAATACGTTTTACGCACTAAAGGCGTATCGCCAAATTGCGCTGTGCTAATACTATGAAATTCCAAAGCAAACAGTCTCGTCAAAATAGTACATTACGATACTAGTGGAATAAGTCGCACTTTACGGCACGGCGTGTATAAGCGCCCGAGCGCTTAGAGTGCGCTTAACGCCGTGCCATGAAGAACGACTTATTCCACGTGTATCGTACAATATTTTATAGCACTGTCTAGAATAGATCCGCTGCCACGCCTATCCGTGGAATTAGCAGTCTATTTTGGCACCGCGACGTTAGCGCCCGACCGTAGCGAGGGTTATAAAAACGGTGTCATAATGGAATACTTATTCCATGGATAGGCGTAGCATAAATGCGGATTTATTCCACGCAGTGCTATAAACAGCGTGTTTTAAAACACTGCTAAGATAGTGCGTTTTTGAAACGCCCGCAGAGGTAGCGAGTTCTTTGAAGCCGCTATTGTAATAGCGTGGTTTTGAAACCACCGCCGAGATAGCGCGTTCTTCCATGATTTTTAAAAAACAAAACATATACTTACATGAATTCTTGAACTCGAGTCAAAAAACCTTCGTTATTCCAAGTTTGATCAACTGGCGTTTGTTTCAAATCGAAGTAATCATCAGAATAATTTTTCGATTGCAGAACACGTTGCATTGCTCGAACTTCCTCTGTCGAAACCTTGTCATCTTTCCTTAGTTGAAAAATTTTTTTGTACAACTTTTCTGCTGTCACAACGGAGCATTTATAGTACGGACATTTTCCTGGAATTTCCGGTACATCTTGGAGGTAGCTGGAAAAAAAGAAATTTAATTTCATGTTTTTCCATCAAAAAGAGCATAAGGGAATTTTTGAAGCGTTAAAAAAGCGTATAAAGAACCAAGCTTTGCACACACTGTATCAAAATAGTACATTGCGATACTAGTGCGAGAATGTGACATTAGCCTTGTGTAAACGTTTTCTCACGAGCAAAATACACAATCCTGAAATCACATTCAAGAACATGCGTTGAACCGTATTCTTTTTGAAACGACGTGTGCAAAGCTCGGCAGTGGCTTCAAAACCATGCTACCTCAACGGTGGCTTAAAAAAACTGGCTACCTCGGCTGTCGATGCAAAAACGAACTATCTTGGTAGTGTTTCACAACATTTTAGTCGAGTCGATCGAGTCGAGCAACTATTTTAGTCGATACTGTCTGCTTTCGAATTTTAAAGTATTAGCACTGCGCAATTTGACTATACGGCTTTAGTGCGTAAAACGTGATTCTTTGTAAAGTTGCCGTATTGAAAAATCGCGCAGTGCTGATAATTAGCATACGCTCTTTTGACGAAACGTGTGCAAAATCGATATTTAATGGACACATCATCTATTGGTAATAAATGTTTTAATAAAATGTACTCACTGAATAACGTACAAAGCTAAAGCTCTGTGACCGGCTATAATTTCCAGAGATAGAGTACGAAAGTTTTCAACTCCGCCAAAAGTTTCAAAAAAAGTTGGCAGACAGGCCATTGCAGAGACACAATAGGAATCACGAAGTCCAAGTCCTTGTCTCGCGATTTTTTCCTGGGTTTCTCTCAACGTTACATTCTCGTCAGTCACTTCCAGATTCTGATTCAAAAACTGAATAAGTTTTCGAAGACGGTCACGATTCTTCATAAAATAAGCGACATCTAAACTAGCGTCGACCGGCATTTTGATGTTCGTACGCGTTGAGTATAATGAACTATTCCGAACTGTATTTAAAAAGCTGCGGTGGATATCTTTTCAAGCGTCACTATCAATAGTCAAGAGATGTTTGTCCAATTGAATGATTGTTGAGAATTGCCGTTACCATGGAAACTGTACGAATCATTGGTAAATTCTAATATCCGACGGCAGTTTTCGACGATCGCGAAATACTCGCAAATGCTTCTCGATAATCGAGAAATGCTCCAATTGCTTCTCGATGATAAAGAAATGATCCTAGTGTATCTCGATGTGTTTCTCGATCATCGAACGCTAGCGCGTCGCTCTCCTCGATCATTGAGAAACACTTGCGAGTATCTCTCGATCGTCGGAAAATACTCCGAGTATTTTTCGATCGTCGAGAAATACTCTGAGTATTTTACAATCGTCGTACTACAACAGATTTAAAAACGGAAATCAATCCTCTGTACCCGAGCTTGCAAGCTCTGCTCGCTGTCACCGAGACACACCGAGAAACGCTCCGAGTGTTTTACGATGATAGAGAAATGCCCAGAGTGCTTCTCGACGATCGAGAAACGCTCAGAGTGTGTCTCGATCGGCGAAAAACTCTCGGAGCGTTTCTCGATCGTCGAGAAGCACTCTGGGCATTTCTCGATCGTGGAAACGTACTCCGAGTAGCACAGCATAGTTTCTCTTTTGCTTTTCATATCGTGCGCTACGTATGAGTGTGTATACTAGAGAGCGAAGGAAGCCGTATTTAGCCTGTGGCGTGAGAAAGAGAGAAAGATATATCAAAATCTGATGAAAAATGCAGGACAGATTGCGAAATTCGAATATATCTCGGCGAAAACGAGTAGAGCTTGCAAGCTCGGGTACAGACAATTGATCTCCGTTTTTAAATCTGGTGTTCATCGACGATGGAAAAATACTCAGAGTATTTTTCAACGATCGAAAAATACTCGGATCATTTCTCGATCATCGAGAAACACTCCGAGTGTGTCTCGATCGTTGGAAAATACTCCGAGTATTTTTCGATCGTCGAGAAGCACTCGCGAGTATACATATATATATATAGTGTCGGCGAAAAACTCTCGGAGCGTTTCTCGATCGTCGAGAAGCATTCTGGGCATTTCTCGATCATCGAGAAGCACTCGCTAGTATCTCTCGATCGTTGGAAAATACTCCGAGTATTTTTCGATCGTCGAGAAGCACTC
>QLSS01000277.1:147976-165624 GCA_024372645.1 Trichomalopsis sarcophagae
TCTCGATCGTTGGAAAATACTCCGAGTATTTTTCGATCGTCGAGAAGCACTCGCGAGTATACATATATATATATATATATATATATATATATATATATATATATTACACTACGCCTATCCTTAATTTTCAAAATAACTTTATATTAAACTTCATACTTTCTTAAATAAACTTTTTGCACTCTAACTCACTATTTATATTAAATATACTATATTCTACACTACGCTTAGCTTGATTCACTCTTTTGTTTTACGCAGTATGCTTTAGCATATCTGCTGTAATCGTCTATAAACACTATGATAAAGCGATTTTCCCCTGGATAAGACGCTGGTGCTATTTTACCCATTGTATCGGTATGAATAGTATGAAGAGGTCTGTCTGATATAGTTCTATTATTCTTAACTGGTTGATTTTCCATCTTTGCTAGAATACACGACTCACAATCCATGATTTCTTTGTCTAACTTTACATTTTTTAATTCAGTTTCGAATTTTTTCATTTGTTTCATGTATTCGAGTGACGTGTGTCCCAACCTTCTATGCCATATCATTGCTAGGCTCGATTTTTGCATTAAGTTCTCTGAATTAGTTTTCTGATTGTTATTGTATATAATTTATTTATTTCTGATTCTGCTATTACATTATTTAAATCAAGTATTTTCCTTTTTAACTCATCTTCACCTATTCCTGACTCTAGACTGTTCTCTTGGGGACTTTTCTTTTCAAACTCCTCCCAATCTCAGACGGTCTCTGAATTTGTTTCTCTTTATTTAATGAGTTAGTCTGAGATTGCGACAGGAAATCCTCCAAGGTCACTAGGCTTGCTCTCACTATATATTTGTCACACGTATCTTCTGCTGTCTCTGAATTTTTAACATTAAATTTTACTCTCCGATTAGGTTATTCGTAATCTCCTGATAGATATTCCTCCCTTGTCTCTTTATTAAAAACTTTTAACTTATGATCATCTAATTTAATACCGTATCCAGCCTCTGCAAATTTTCGAAGGGAAAGAAGATTATCGGAAACATCTGAAGCTAATGTAACATTAAATAGGAAAATATTTTCACCCTCTGGTATAGATTTTAAGTACAAATTTCCTTTACCATCTATTTTGATATTAGCATTTTTATTTTTGTTTGCGCTTTTTATTTCTCCAATATTACTTTTATCGTAATCTCTTAATATAAACCCTTTGTTTATTATGTGGTGTGAGGCACCTGAATCTGCTATAAATGTGACTTCATTCTCTACTGTGTCGTGTATGTTTCTTACCTGTAAACTTGGCGTTTACTTTTTGATTGTTCTCTTGATTTTGTCTATCATAAGGTTTTCCTTCTTCTTCTCTGATAGTGTCCTCTGCCTCTGATTTTACCCCCCCCCCCCTAGCTTCCATTACCTCTACCACGGGTGTTAGTGTTTTGTGTGTTTTGTGTAGGATTATTATTTTTATACCTCTGAATTTTGTTGGAGCATTCGTCTCCCTTGTGTTTTCTGACTCCATTGCACACGTAGCAAAACCGGAGATCATCCTTTAGTAGATGACATGAAGTCTGGTAGTGTCCAGTCTCGTTGCATCTGTAGCATTTTACAGCTTTGTATTTCTTCTCTGAATCCTTGTAGAACTTGTTCTCTGAATCTTTGCCTCCAGTTCTCTGTGCTAATTGTGCTCTGGGATTCTCTGTATTTGAGGTACTCTGTGCTACTACCTGTAACAAGCATTTTTTCATATCATCGACTGTCATTTTTTCTCCTGTTTGACATCTCACTAAGTGTGTTGATACCAGTTGTGGGCTAATATGACACACTGCCTGATAAAATGTTGCTCTTTTCTCTTCATTTGACAGTGGTGTCTCTGGGTTACAATTTTCATGTTCTCTTATAATATTGTTACGTCCTGACTACTCTTAAATAGATAGTCACGGACGTAATGATAAGTGTAGTGCCAAGGCTGTAAACGGTATTAGTTCGCGCCTAACACTCTCACTGTTAGTCAATTAAATGAAAGAACTTACCTTTGAGTTCAATTGCCAAGATGTAGATTTGAGGTCGTGCTGGATATAAGAGAATGATTATAAAACGTTCGATACACGAATTATATTCACTGTAACTATGTAGTTTATTTAACTATATATATATATATATATATATATATATATATATATATATCAAATTGAATTACAATATTATTCACAAATAGTGAGAATAAGACTTAGGTATTTGGATTTATAACAATAAACTCTTTTCACTGATATATCGTCTATTGTCGGACGACGCGTACGGAGCCCGTGTCTGTATACGAACTGCTTGATTGGGTACATGCAAGGTTTTTTAAAATCTTGGTTCGCAATGCAATTTTTGTAGTATTTACAAACTTAAAATTTCGGAAATTGTATACATAAAAAGTAGCGCTCTCGTAAGACGTCACGAATTGCTGATGTGCTGATTCGTCAGTGGCCTGCATTCGGCCAAATTGCTGATATGCTGATTCGTCAGTGGCCTGCATTCGGCCGTGTGTCGAAACTGTTCGGTGCGTGTAATGCATTCTTCTTGGGAGAGTTTGAATTTCAACGTTTATATTCTTTTTAGGTTTTGAATAAATTTATGTAATAAATCACACGACGTCACAATATTATCAAATGACTTACTATTATAGTTCTTACTGATCTTTTCTTTTTTTAATGTGGTTTCTGTTTCATCATTTTCAAACTTCTCTGGATTTTTTAGTATACATAGTAAGCCATTTTCTGCCAGCTCTGAATCTAACCATAAATCTATGTTTCCTTTTGTGTTTAATTTGTAAAATCTATTTACGTGTACTGATTTGTTTTGTGTTTCATTGTTTTCGACCGTGGAAGAGTTAGATATTGGATGAGGTACCTCTTCTCTTTGTACGCCTAGAGTTCGCATCTCTGCCAAGCGTGTCTTCAGACCTGCATTTAAGCTCGAGTTGTGAATTCTGTGTCTCTCTCTCTCTCTCTCTCTCTCTCTCTCTCTCTCTCTCTCTCTCTGATGTGCACAGCACAAGAGTCGTCCGGAGACGGATAGATGCGGAAACGGCGCGGCGCCAAAGCATTGAGAGTAGAGGTGGGCTTAAATTAACTTCAATTCTTTCTGGCGTACGGTATAACTGCGTGACGGTCAGTTTTTTCTCGATTCACTCCCCGGTAAAAATGTGTACCTAGCGAACCTATAGAAGTATTCACTTCAAAAATTAACTAAATGAGCTAAGATTTAGCGGCCAAAAATACGTTTAGAAAACTTAAGTTTGAATATATCGGGGCCAAAAATAGCCACGAAATGTATGACCAGTGCCTAGTCTTTAACGAATAAATACATTGATTGTCAACATATTTATTCGGCAATTTTTGTTTATCGTTAATTTTTTATTCTTGTAAGGTTCACAGAGACTATTTATCTTCATAACAAAATTTAATTTCCCAGTTAGCCGCATCTACGCATGCGCGAGTGACGTCACCAGAAGCCTTGTGTTTGAAGCGCCACTACGCGGCGGCAGGTGTCTGAAAAAGTTTTCAGTATTTTCTGACTCCAAACTCCTATTTCGTTGACTCTCCTTCTCTACAGTCTTCTTGATTTGTGTGTACACACAATTTATTGTATAAATTAATTATTAATTACGAACATTATTGTTCTTTTTTAATGAATGATTTTTACGTTATTTGGTGGGGGGTGGGTGCGGCGGGGCTCAGTGGGGGGGGGGGTGCGGGGTCTTGCGGGAGAGTTGCGCAATATATATATATATATACACACATACACACACCTTATTACTAATTTAGTATTGCCTAGTTGATCCGTATAAACTGTTGCTATCTCGCATGGTCCAAATTGTTTTTAATCTGCTTTTATATTTTCTGGGTTTCCCCTTATGCTTATTGACAACGTCTTTTCATTTATTCTGTTTACTCTTATTATTTCTCCTGGTTCTTCTGTGATGATTGGTGGTCCTTGGTTTTGTTCAATGACAAAATTTGTGTCATTGTAGGCTGAATAATAGTCTAGGGCGGTAGCACCTAAGCCCTGTCTATATTCATTTGGTACCGCTTTTACTGGATTTATTCTGCCTTGTACTTCTTTTCCTAAACCTTTGCCTGCTATGTACTCCATTTTCTCCATTATGGTTCGGGACTTTGACTTGGTATTTGCTTTGATGACTTTGTTCTTGTTTTCTTCGTTTGCGTATTCGATGTTTGCTATATACTGTTGTGGTGTGGTTGTCGGTGTGAATGCAATGACAATGCAAGGACTTTTGAATTGCCCATGTCAGTGATGTCCAGGATGTCTATTTTGTTCTGGTCCATTTTCCTGTAACAAAAAGGAATGAAAGATAGAAGGTATTGTTGCATGTTATAATCTAAGATATTGTTTTAGGGTCTAACATATTTGGTCATGCAATGTTTATTTGTTTTAGGGCTTGTATACTTTGTCTATTTATCATTGGGGGTTTATTTAGATCCATTTTATTATTTTAATTTAAATGGAAAACAAGATTTTGGTAGTAGGGATTTGGTGGTGTGAGTATTATGTTATGGTGTACGGTAGGATAATTTATGTTTATGGGAGATATCAGGCCTGCGGAAATGCTGGTCATCATTTATCTTCCATTCGTGTATGTGTGAGTGGATTTAAGGTTGATTTATTAGTAGAACAGGTTCAATAGCAGCAAGAGAAAATTCTATGTTTCAGTGGACTCTGTGAGTTAGGTTTCAATTTTTCAAATGATATTGTTGCGTGTTGCTCAAGGCTATGCAGGAGTGGACTACGTCCAAGTATGTGGAGATAAAACATTTTGTGTTTCAGGTAGTCAAATATAACATTGTGCTCTCGTAATATAAACGCTCGTTTTATACCATGAACGTCAGTTGTGAATCAACACTCGAAGAGAGATGATGATACACAAATTTCAGAAACAGCCGAAAGCCTATGGATTGCTTGATAAAGTTATCGATAACTTACCTGTTGAAATGCATCTTCCTGGATATCAATACTGCGGTCCCGGAACCAAATTGAAAAAGCGAATGAAAAGAGGAGATCCTGGTATTAATCCGCTTGATCAGGCGTGTAAAAAACATGATATAGCTTACTCAGATAAAAACGGAGATCATAAAGCTGCTGACAAGAAGCTTGCTGAGGAAGCTATGCAACGTGTCAGAGCCAAGGATGCTAGTCTTGGTGAAAAAGCTTTTGCTTTTGCTGTTTGCAATGCTATGAAATTAAAAGGAAAAACTGGAATGGGACTGAAATTTAATAAGTTAGTGACTGCGGCTAAAAAATTAAAGTCAACAAGTAAAAGTTCTCGCAAGGTTATTCAATCAGCCTTGAAGGGTGCACGTCAAACTGTTAAAAGTGTAGGTGGAAAGAAAAAAGTTATCATTCCACGTGTCCTGCCGCTTCCATCAAAAATTGGTGCAGTTCTTCCTTTTCTCATTCCATTGTTCGCAGGACTAAATGCAAACGGTGCTCTAGCAGGAGGCAATGCTGGAATAGCTAAAGCAGTTAATGATGCTAAAGCTGCGCAGAAAAATCATGAAGAAAGTAAGAGGCATAATAAGACCATGGAAGCTATTGCTTTAGGCAAAGGTCTTCATCTTAAGCCCTATAAAACTGGAATGGTATTATTTATAAAACCTCATATCGATCGTGGTCATCAAGTCAGTAGAAAAAAAAACTTCGATTCAACTTTGCCAAATCGTGCACTGACTGGCTACAATCTAAAAAAATATGCTCATATGAAATGCAGCCTGGACAGGTTCATCTGGGCGATGCGATTGCGTGGAGGAAGCATTGGCCAAAACCTAGTAGGGTATCTTCTGGGAGTGATTGTCGTCGAGTCTGAGCTCATTGAGCACGTGAGTTGTTGTTTGAAGAGGGAAGCGTGTATTGAAAAACACTCTTTGCTTCGTCTCGCACGAAGTCTCTAATAATTATCTACCGATATAACAACTAAACAAAGAGTATTGCGTGAATCTACATAAAAATAGCAGTAGAAAATGACGAACGATCGTCCGTAGACGATACAGAAATCAAAATATTGCCTAAAAAGGGGGAAAAATTGAGGGGGAAAATTTCGGGGAAGAATTGAGGGGGAAATTTTATGAACCAGCGGCGGCGACGGCGAAACTTTTTTTATAATATAGCGAGATTTTGTGTTCACATCCTTCTTGTTAATAAACATATTGCTCATCTTCTTCATGAACAGCTAATCTTTCAATTCTATAAGATTGCTCATGTAGTAAAAATTCTCATATACGATATATAGCTTCAGGTGCACATACATATCTGGTGGAGAGATGTTGTGATATTTCATCATATTTATATGTATCGATATTTTTATTTACATCGTCTTCATTACCTGGATTATGTTCTATTGCAAATTTCACAAGAGCTGTATCAGTACCTTTATGAAAATATTTAAACAAATATTTCATAGATTTAATCGTACTTCATATTTCTACATTAATATGACATTCTAAAAGTAATAATAAATATGGATTATATAGTACGACAAAACTATTATCTGCAATTCTATGTTTCAAAAACTTAATTTTATTATTTTTTCTTCGTCGGTAAGAACGGTAACCATTAGGATTATAGTGGCTTTGATTAACATAAGGTTTAAGAACATTTTTAGTACGACGTGTTTAATTTTCATTCATACAAACATAATTTTTATTTTGTGATCCAAAGGGACCGTGTATCATATTTTTTTTTTCTATATTGTATAATCTTGGATATTCATTTTCATTTGGTATTTCAGCACTTATGATGGAATCAATTTAATCAGTATCTCGAAATTTATCATTGGTATGTAAACATAATAACATATGAATATGTGGTAATGTCCTTTTTTAAAATTCTATTACGTAAACATAACCTTTAACTTTACTAAAAATATTATTTTTGTGTATTAGGTTTTTAAAATATCATCTTTTTCATGGAAGACTCTGAGAATAAATCAGGACAATCTATTGTAGTTTCATACGGTAATATATTCTCTTGAATTTCCTTTAAATTTGAATTACATGTCATTGCTATAAAAATATCTGGTTTTCCGTCAACTTGTAGTTGGGTCATTCAATCTAATAATTTTATTGTATTATTCTAGGACTACCGATATAAGATTATGCTAATATTACCATTTTTCCAATTCTTGGTGAGTACGTAACTAATATAATCGACATCCTTTGATCCTTCTCCAAACATCAACAATGAATTGTTGTGATAAATTTTCCAAAAATATTTTTAGAAAAAATGGTTTTTCTCTATCTGATGTTGTCCCTTGGTGGCGATCAAGAATATTGGTTTGTCTCTATCGGTCTTTTAGAGGCAGATTGTGTGATAAGAAAGAAGAGAAAGAACTTTAAGACATTTTCTCTTTTCTTCTAAACGTTTCGACGGACAATACCACCCTCATCAGGAGACTAATGTGAAAAAATTGTATTAAAAACTTGTTGTATAACAATGTATGTACAGTGTGAAGAATAGAATTACAATTATGGAAAACATTGGTACAAAGTTTTGTCGAGAAGGCGCTTTCTTGCTGCGCGGCGTGGGGAACATAGGTGAATAATGTTTCACTCACAGCTGTTCTATTCTAATTCGTGCTAGTCGAGATTTTGTGTTGACAATTGCTTTTACTATTGACGTCAGAGCCTGGCTTGAGTTTGTTTTGTTTTAAGCTGGTGTATAAGGTGTGTGTATACTGTATTTAAATTTTGAGTGTCTTCCTTCTTATTAATGCCGTTTTCTTGCAGGTTTATGTGTAGCATTTTGGAAACTAGTATTTTATTTAAATTTATCTCTCCGTCTTTAATGTGGTAGTTTTCAAAATTGAAAGTGATTCAGATTGTTGACGTGATCGGAGATTATCTTTGATTTTTTTGTGTTTTTTTATACGTATACACACATTTCTTTTTGTTTGGCTTACATACGTGGCAGAGCAATCATTACATTCAAGCTTATAGACAACGTTGTTTTCTAGATCTTTATCTTCCTTGTATTTTTCTTTTATAATGATGCTTTTCATTTAGCTATTTATTTTTAAAGAGCTTCGATGTTGAAAGTCTTGAATGCATGACTGGTCTGCTCGTAAAATCCTTGAATATAGGGTAGGCTTACAGTATTGCGTTTTTCATTACTGCTAATCTGTTGCCTTGACGATATGTTTGGTGTTAACGTTGACATTCTTTTTCGTATATATTTGTTAACAAAGGCGGGTGGATAACGATTTCATGCAGTAATTTATTAATGTTTTGAACGTTCTTATTGTGAAATTTCTTGTTGGATAATTTTATCGCTCTATCGACAAGATTGTTCGCCATGGCGATTTTTTGAGCCAGAGGAGGTCAGTTTGGTGTACCAATCAGTTATTATTTTATCATTGTCTTTAATCAATAGAACATCTAGAAAACTTATGGAGTTATCGATCTCAGTCTCGTGAGTAAATTGTAATCTATTGTTGTAAGAATTGAATATGTTAGTTTTTCGTTTGAATTTTTCGCGCGCACGCCTCCCTCCCTTCGCGCCGGCGGCGGAGTGGGGGCCGAGCCGAGCCGCGCCAGCTCGCCGCGAGCGGCGCGGCGCTCACTCCTCGTCCGGCGGCCGCAGAGAGTGGAAGCTCCCCAGCTCGCCGCCCAAATTGGGTCTCTTTTCAATAGCGCTCCTGCTACTTCAGGGTGACCACAAAAAAAAAAAAACTGTAGTCCGTGAGTAGAGTGTATTGCGAATGTTCATAAGGGCCGAAATAAAAGCTAATAACGCCAGAAGAACCGAGTTCTCTCTTCGTCCCTCACATTCGTCTCATTCTCACTCCTTCATTTTAAAAAATGGCCCTTCGAGCCGGATCGTAGGACGAGGAGAGAACTCCTTCTTGCATTCGAAGAAAGCCCCGCGAACGCTCCACGTGGCTGAGAACGCGCCGACGCCATCTTAATGTCCGTGCCTCAACACCGGCGTGCCTGGCTGGAGATTTGGCTTCCACACGCAAGACTTTGCCCGAACAAAGCCGCACGATCACGCCACGTGGCTGGGACGCGCACGCGCCATCTTGATTCTCGTGCTTTGGAGCCGACGCGCCGCCATGACAGCGTGCCCGCTCGGAAACCTCGCTCTCGAGCGCGAGCCTAGATCGCGCGACTCTCAATTCTCGGCAAAGAACGCGCGTCCACACGACCCGGTCGTGAGCTGCCTTGCCATTCAGTCACGAGCCGTGCGACATCGCACACAGCCATAGCCCGCGCTCTGTGACGACCCGCGCGTCGCTATATCTATCATTCAATGGCGTCGGTTTCTTGGCCTCGCCAGCCGCTCGCTTTCGACTTCTGGAGCAGGGAAGCTCGCGCCCCTCCATACGAGTCTCCAGTATCACCGCCGCGTGGTCAACGACGGCGCCTTCCATTCGATTCTGCACGTATCCTCGCGCCTCGACGCAGTTCAGTCCGTATCCTCCTCTGCCTTCTGTCTCTCTCCCCGGTTAGCGCTAGCCGCTTGAAATCGCGCGAGTGAATCGACGCTGCTTCGGACGAGCTCTGCTCTCGCTAGTACCCCCGAATCGACCACTATGTCATCCGTTTCCTGTCCGCCGCCGAGTAATGGTGGGCGGCTATGCGCGACATCCTTCTCTCCATCGCCGAGGCATGGCGGGCGGCCATTAGCAATGCGCGTCAGCACCGGGCAGACCATCACGTCGACGAGTCACCATCTGCGAGCACAGCTCGTCGCCTGACTCTCTTTCCATCTTTCTCGTCCCCCCCCCCCTCTCGCAACGCCTGGGCCACGGCTCGTTCTTGAGGCTGATCACCCGGGTTGGGTCTGCTCCACTCCTGTCACGGAGTCGCGCCCTACCTCACCAGCCACGCTGCTCTCGCAGCTTTGCTTTCGGTTGACGGTTACCGCCTGAGTCACTTCTCGACGAACTATGAGCCCCTTGCCTCTGAGCCAAACGACGCATCCGACTCGGTCGATCCTTGCCGCCTCGCTCCAACGCGTCGGCATCAGTGAGCTCATGATCATTGCTTTTCAGAACATGGACGATGATACGCTGACTACTCAGCAAGGCCTACTCGAGAGGATCGAAGAGGCCGCGGTTACCATTCAAGAGACACCTGAAGCCGACTGGACTACCGGCATCATTGCCAGCCGCCTTAGAATGCTCGATCGATATTGGGCAGACTTCGAGGCCAATCACGTGGAGCTGCTTCGGTCGGCGATACCCAGAAACCACAGCTACTTCACCGAAAAAGAATTCGCCAAGGCCGAGCGGAGCTACGTCGCGGGCAAGGGCCGCCTCTTCGATCTTCAAGATAAGCTGCTTCCAAGCCCGCCTGACCGCGGGAACCGCGACATTGGCCAGCCACGCAGCTCGACTCGCCTGCCGAGGATCACAATTCCGCTCTTCAGTGGCCATCGCAAGGACTGGGAGTCTTTCCGGGACATGTTTCGTTCCCTGATCCACGACGACCCAGCCCTGAGTGATGTCGATAAGCTCTATTACCTGAAAGCTCACGTCCAGGGAGACGCCAAACCTGCCCTCGACAACCTCCAGGTTACTGGGGCGAACTACCCCATCGCTTGGACTAACCTTGAAACTCGCTACGACCACCATCGATTACTGGTTCAAGATCACCTCAAGGCACTCAAGAACCTCCCTCCCCTGAGAGACGAGTCGTCCACCAGCTTGCAGCACCTACAGGACGAGCTTCAACGACACCGCGACCAACTGAAGACTCTTGGCTGCCCTGTTGACCAATGGGATGATTGGCTGCTGATGTATGCCTGTGATGTTATGGACCCCACCACTCGGAGAGACTGGGAGGAGGAACTTGAGACTCTTGAAGCGGCCTCTAAAGAGAAGCAGCGTTTTCGCCCTGCCTTCTCCAACCTGTCTGTATTTTTGCAACGACGGTGTCGCACTCTACAAGCCGTGGAGACAGCACGCCGAAAGCCATCAACCTCAGGGACATTGCGAGCGTCCTCGGGCACCGCGTTGGGGCCTCGAAAGATCAACGTGTTCGCAACAACATCGTCGCCCTGCAGTGCCTGCCACGGAGCCCATTACATCGGCCACTGCCCGCAATTCAAGGCTCTCCCCCTCCGAGAGCGACGGGAATTGGTCGGAAAAGTACGGCTGTGCTTCAACTGCCTCCGAGGCAGCCACTCCGTTCAGAACTGCCCGTCTCAATCCTCTTGTCGAACATGCGGAGGCTATCACCATACGTTGCTGCACGGCATGGCCGATAAGAGACGCCAGACACCCCCGGAACCGAGATCCCTGTCAAGCGATCCAAGGACACTGAGACGGAGGATGTCACCCCTCTTGACAGCGCTGGCCCAAGTTCCGTTTCAAGCTCACCATCATCCTGACTGAGCCTGCTGCCCACTGCCATAGTAGCACTGGGAGACAACGAGCAACCTCGCCAGTTGGTCCGAGCGCTGCTCGACCGGTGCGCCGAATCCAGTCTGATCGATCATCATCTGGCGTTGAAGTTCGGCCAAAAGACAGAGAAGGTGAAAATCGGAGTCGCCGGCATGGCTGGGGGCCTCATGGGATCCACCATGATGCGCACGGACCTCCAACTCTACACTTCCGATCGCTCAACATCATATCCAGTCGATGCGTACAGCCTGAAGCACCTGCAACTCCGAATCCCGTCGCGAGAGATCGATCGGAGAGCCGTCCAACTGTTCAACGACCTTCCATTGGCAGACCCCCAGTTCACGACGCCACGAGGAGTGGACCTGGTGATTGGAGCCAATCTCTATCCAGATCTCTTGCTTCCGGGTCTGGTGCGGAGGAAAAGACTTCTCGCTCAGCAAACCACTTTCCGGTGGGTCGTCACCGACGAAGGACGGAGCAAGGACTCGAGCCCCCTCATGTCCGTGTTCTCCACGTCGATCGAACCTACACATGAGCCTTGGCACGAGGTGCTGATTGCCCTTATGCAGCGATTTTGGGCCGTCGAAGAGATTCCACAAACCACGAGACTGTCTCCAGCGGACGCTGACTGCGAAGCACTTTACATGAAGGGGTATAGACGTGATGACTCCGGCCGCTATTCCGTTCCACTGCCCGTGGTCAAAGAGAACCTCGAGTCCTTGGGAGAGAGCTTGACCAACGCCCGAAGAGCACTGTGGGCAGTTCATCGACGCATGCGAAGGGACTCACATTTCAAAGAGGAATATATAAGCTTCATGCGGGAGTATCTCCAGCTAGGCCACATGCGACCGCTTAATGCTCAGGAGCGCCTCATTCAACACCCGAACATCAATTATCTCCCACATCACGGCATCTGGCAACGCAAGGATGGAGGGAAAAGACTGCGCGTAGTGTTAAACGCGTCCCGCCCGACATCCACTGGTCGTAGCTTCAACGACGTTCTCCTGCAAGGCCCCAAACTCCAGAACGATCTGACCACGGTAATAACTCGCTGAAGGAGATGGTTAGTCGCTTTCTGCGCCGACATCAAGATGATGTTCCGCCAGATTCTCATCAACTCCGAAGACACCCAGCTTCAGCGGATTGTCTGGAGTCCATCTGCGGACGTTCCCGAGACTCACTACGCGCTTCAAACTGTTACGTACGGAGAATCTTGTGCCCCGTATCTTGCGCTCCGGACGCGTAAATAGCTCTGCTCCGACGAGGGAGGTCCGTATCCCGAGGCCACTAGAGCCGTAGAACAGGAGCTCTACGTCGACGACTTCCTCTGCGGTGCCGATAGCGTGAGCCAAGCGCTGCAGCGTCGTGACCAGCTGATTAAGCTGCTCCAAGCCGGCGGATTCCAGCTCAAGAAGTGGGTCTGCAACGCGCCCGGCGTTCTCGAAGACCTCCTGCCTGAAAACTGTCTTCGCCCGAGACGGCCACAGCTGGCTGCAGAAGGTCCGGTTCACGAGCTGGGCATTCTCTGGGATCCCGTCGCTGATCACCTGAGATTCGCCCCGCCGCTTCTAGACGACGACGCCCAGCTGACGAAACGTCAAGTTCTCGCCGACATCGCACGTCTGTTTGACCCAGCCGGGTGGCTCGCTCCCATCGTAGTCCTGGCAAAAATGTTCATGCAGGACTTATGGAGAGCCAGGCTGGATTGGGATCATGCTCTGCCCGAGAGTATGGCACGTCAGTGGCAAGACTTCCGGACCAATCTGCGAGACATATCGACGATCGAACTTAGCCGATGGCTGTCCTGGACACCCACAAGCCACGTCCAGCTTCACGCCTTCGCTGACGCCAGCCGACGCGCTTGTGCGGTCGCCATCTATCTCCGAGCGGAAGAGGGCGCCGAGCCAGCCAGCATTATTCTTGTCATGGCTAAAACCAAACTGGCGCAAATGAGAGGTGATACCACAACGAAGCCTCCCCGAATGACGATCCCTCGCCTCGAACTCGATCGCTCCTGCCCCAGACAACCCAACCTGACACGGCGGGCGGCGACCATCGCGCTGGTGTGAATTTGCGTGCGCCATTCAAAGACTTTGTGTTACTTTCTTTCGTTGACTTCTATCATTTTTGTCATCCTTTCGCTTTTGTTCTTTTTCGTTCCGGGAACGAGGCGGGCGGCAATGTTAGTTTTTCGTTTGAATTTTTCGCGCGCACGCCTCCCTCTCTTCGCGCCGGCGGCGGAGTGGGGGCCGAGCCGAGCCGCGCCAGCTCGCCGCGAGCGGCGCGGCGCGCACTCCTCGTCCGGCGGCCGCAGAGAGTGGAATCTCCCCAGTTCGCAGCCCAAATTGGGTCTCTTTTCAAGACCGCTCCTGCTACTTCAGGGTGACCACAAAAAAAAACTGTAGTCCGTGAGTAGAGTGTATTGCGAATGTTCATAAGTGCCGAAATAAAAGCTAATAAAGCCAGAAGAACCGAGTTCTCTCTTCGTCCCTCACATCAGTCTCATTTTCACTCCTTCATTTTAAAACAGAATATTTTTAAAATTTCGTCGACTTTGTCATTCAGCACACATGTAATTAATTAGTCGACATATCAATAAAAAAATGTTGATTTGAACGATAGTTTAGATAGGCAATCCGTTTCGAGATCATCCATGACAATGTCAACGCAGAAACCCGAGATCGGAGAACCTATTGGTGTGCCAAATAGCTATTTGTAAAATTTGTCATTGAATTAAAAAAACGTATTCTTCATACGTAATACACAAGCCAACAAGATTTCATTGAGAGGTACTATTTGTGTATTTTTTTTTTCGATGCTCTTCTTGACTAATGATTTGTCAATTTTGCTATAGAGTGATTTTACATCGAGGCTGATTAAGCGGTTCTTCGGTGGGACTACAACATTTTTAATTTTTTCTATGAAATCATAGCTGTTTCCTACGTATGAGTCAGGTTTTTTGATGCTATTTCGTAATATTTTAGGATGGCTTTTCGATAAAAATGCGTAGGTAAGACGATTGTAAAGATAATAGGTCGTAAAGTGATATCATTTTTGTGAATTTTAGGTAGTCCATAACATTTTGGCAAGGTGGTCTCTGTTTGTGTGAATTTGAATTTACTGTATTTTTCCCGAAAAAGACATTAGTGTTCCGATTTTTCATGAATTTTTTTAACTTTGTTATGGATTTTCGATAATGGAATTTTCGCTATTTCAGTGTATGTATTTTTATCTAACAATTGTAGTTCCATTTTTTCGATGTAATCGGATAATACCATCGCAACGGTCACATTTCTTTTGTCGGCTAAAGTGTACACGATGTTTTTTGTTGTTTTTAATAAAATCTTTAGTGTTTTGTATCTTTTAAAAATATTGTTACATCTATTTTTGTATGTTTAGTTTTGTGTCTGTTTTGTGTGATTTTTTATCCGGTAAGTTATTGTGAGTAATCAAGAGATCTAAAATCATTGTCAATAATATATAATTGACCATATTTCGGGTCTTCATTTTAATTCGGATGTAATAAATATGAATTATGATATGCCTATCTACAGATTTTTAATACTTGTGGCCCCAGATTGTTAAATTATACTAATTTAGTACCAAAACTGGCAAATGCAAGTGAATTATTGTAACCTCTAATATTTTTTTTTAAATCAATACTTTTTTAATTATTTTGATATAATGGATCGTTCAATTCTTGAGGATATGATGGGTTATCATCAAGAATAACTTTCTTTTGATGACAACAATAATTGTATTTTTTATCATACAAAACTCACATTCATTATCTAATTTACCAATATACTTTAACTTATAATTATATTTTCATTAAATGTGGGTATGCAATTAATCCTTTGTTTGTTTTTTACAAATTTATGTCTTCTATCTTTCTTTTCCTATTACTATATATCCATTAAGTATGTTTTTCTTGTTCTTTTTCCTCATTTTTTAATATTATAGAAGCATTTTCTGTGAGCACGAATAAAGTTGATGCACGGAGCTTAGCACAACGGCTTATTCCTCCGGCCAGTATAAGTAATCTTTAAATTGCAGGCACTGCACGTCACATACACAGAACATTTACAGTTTAGGTTTAATCACACCACTACACTGACATAAAACAACACTTAAAGTAGACACTGCCTTTCTCACCGTCGCTTCTTCTGGTAACAGAAGGCCTGGAAGTGCCTCGTCCGAAATGCCTGGATCGCTCTGGGGACCTTCATAGTGAACTGCGTAGAAAACAAAATAGCTTCGGTGTGCCGTGTTTGAAAGTCGAATATAATATGTCAACCGCTCTGCTAGACTTTGCTCTCTGGAAAGGAGAAATTTCGGCGGCTCGGGAATTGGAAGAAGCACGAGAAACGAATTTGTATTCACACGTGTTTCTCTCCGCGCATGGCTATCGCCGTTGCTTTCACTCACACAAGCTAAGTTGAAGCGTATGTACGAGAAAAGTGTCCCTATTACTGCTGACTCAAACATACTGTGTAGTAATAGGGGCTGCGCGGCTATTGGGCCAAGCAGGTTCTGGGCCACCAAATACCGACGCATATTAGTAGATCCCTGTTTTACCGACAGAGCATTGCATATCGACCGTGCTGCCAGCGGTGACGCCCCCATAAACCCGTGTTGTCGACGGTGGCGCCCCCCCCCCTCGTTACCCCCCCCCCCTCCATAGCTCAGAGGTAATTTACTTTATCAACCTGGAATGGATAATTTGGAATAGAATTTGCAGGATTAAAGGTTGAGATAAACTAGTGTTGCCGACGGTGGCGCCTCCGTTACCGACCCAACCTGTTTTATCAAACATGATTGGTTGAAATTTCAATATGGCTGATTTGTTCAGGAGCTGACATCTAGACGCTGGCTGAGTCTCTGAGCAATGAGCATCTAACCATCCTGAGGGCTTATGAAACTTCTAATAATATTTAGGCAGGGCATATACAAAGACTTCATCAGTTTTTGATGCTACTGATGAAGGAATAGGATTTTAGGATTTGGTGATAGTACAAATATAAATCCAGTAATAATGATATATTTTATGCTTTATTTATAAAAATCCTTATTTTTTATATGAGTATACATATTGTATTATAGCTAAAACATATATAAAAGCTCTTATAACTAAAACACATTTCAAAATTTTTATTTATTACGTGAGTATATATTCTTAAAACTAAAATATATGTATTAAAAAATTTTTAAAATACATACATGAAAATTCTTGAAGAAATACAATAGTAATATTGGCATCTAAACATGTTAACCCTTAAGAAGAAATATGAAATACCATGCCTATATATATATATTGTCACGTGTGAATACTCACACGTGTATAACGTTGCTAGTTATAATGTAATCGATGCATAAGTCGCCAAATCCGCGCATAGCAACAGCTCGGACTCATCCCGAAGCCCGTTTCTTTCGACTCAGCATAACCTCCCTTCCACGATTTCGGATAACTGCGCGGGTAGGAATCACGCCACCCGAGGATTCTATAAAAGGGGGTGCATGCGGACGCTCGCCCGATTCCGCCACCCACGATCCAGCATTAGACAGGTAGTTTTTGACTCGGAGACGACAGATAGGATCGTACATTTAGAGCGCCTATTCTCTGAGATCACCTTAAACACGCGTTCTCTCTTTCATACAATCAATTCATTGTGAGTCACGATCAATAAATAGATACATTCACCGATAATCTCTCGTGTTCTTTCATTACCCCGATAATTTCGCAGCAACCGTGAGCTTAACACCTCCCGGAGAACAAAACTATTGACCCTCACACGTAACATTTTCTGGTGCTAAGTGTGGGGTTTTGTTCGCAAATTATACGGGCGTATTTCAATACGCTATAGAACTAGATTACTCGGTTACCATTCCAATCCAATAGACAGGAAGGAAGGATGAACTTTGCCTGTGTACTCGTTATCGCAACCACCTTAAGGTAAGTCAAATAAATATTAATAGAAACTAACAATTATACCCTGGGATTAACACCAGTGAGAAGAACTCTTCCAATTCGGATAACTAACAACTAACTTAAACCGCTCAGAAGTATAAAAAAAAAAAAATTCCGTGTTCTTAGATACCGTGACAAAATACGAAACATGGCAGAATCAAATCCGTCTGATTATAAAATATCAAACTTCAACGAAAATAATAATCTCGAAACACAGAACACATTCATACGCGAGGCTAACGACCCCGACACGTTTCAAAGACGCTTGCAAGAATTCGAGACGTCAGCAGA
>QLSS01000278.1:0-36948 GCA_024372645.1 Trichomalopsis sarcophagae
ACCTTGAAGACGCTTTCAAGGTCAAATCTAAGGTTACCATTCGACTTCCTCCGCAATAGCCTACAATCTTGGTCTCTAGCATTTTTTCGATTAAGCGTCTTCAAGGTCATTTGAACGTTAACTTTGGTTTTTTGAAATGGATACTCTATTTTCTAATAGAGGCAATAGAAAGAGCGGAAAATTTTACGTTCAAAACAATGGTCTTCGATTGGGAAACGATTGCTTTTCAATGTCATTCCAAGGTTAACTTTGATTTTTCCCGTGAGAATCCTACTTCGTAATTACGAAAATGAAAAAAGCGAAAAATTTTACTTTTAGAGTGATATGTTGTGTTTGTACTTCGAAGGGAATCTTTAAATCTAATAGATTTTCTTAAATCAGCTGTGTATTATTTAGATTCTATATCAGCTTAATGGTTAATTTGTATCTAAGTACGCTGTAAAGCAAGGGATCGAAATAAGTTTATTAAAATATCAAGTTAATAAAAACATGCACCTAGTAGCATAAATTTACCTAAAATTAATTATTATTAAATGTCTGGTTATTTCATTAATGTGTTGTTGATTTAATACCTTATGAAAATATCTCAAGGAAATTTTGTGGATATCAAGTTATAATAAAAGCAAGAGCACAGTTCATGCAAACTCAACCTTTCAATTTAACAACTCGTTAACACGAAAATGCTCAGCACTTTGGTCTTTTTTTTTTGCACAGGTGCTGCATTGATAAATTCATGTTCATATGAAATTATTTCATCCTTGACTTTATTACATTTTGCTAAGCAGCTTTTTATTCTTATGTTAAAACTGTCAATGTTATAAAATTGAATCAATATTTGGATAAAGATCGAGGTAAAATGGCAGATTATCTAGCAAATGACATCATTGATATCCTTCTTGTTTTGGGAGAATGTCGCCAAAATCACAGAAGATCCACGTGAACGCTTCCCAAGATGTCGTCATCCAAATGCTAATAATATTCGTTTCCTCGAATTAAGAGCTCGATTGGTCATCTTCGACGTCAAAGAATTAGACGTAATATTGAAGACCAGACGCAAAATCCTCGTTTTCTTGCCATTTTAGCAATGGTTCATTTAGATCCACATATTTCGCTACGAACCATTCAACGTGAACTGGGTGTACCTTGATCAACTTGTAGTAGATATCTGAAGTTTGCTAGATACCATCCATATCATATCACACTGAATCAAGATTTAAATGAGAAGGATTGTTAGCAGAGAGTACAATTTTGTCAGTGGGCAAGAAATCAAATTAGAAATGAGCCCAATTTCTTCCAATTCATGATGTTCAGTGATGAATCTACTTTCAACAGCATTAGACATCTGTACAGACATAACAGCCATTACTGGTCTGCAGTAAATCCACACTGGATGCAAGGATAGTACGGAATTTTTTTAATTATGTTTCCCAAATCATTGGATAGGTAGGGGTAGTCCAATTGCATGGCCTTCAAGGTCACCTAATTTAACTCCATTAGATTTGTATTTGTGGGGATACCTCAAAGATACAGTTTATAGAGATAGATCAACTACTGCTAACGATATGAGAATGAGGATTCAAAATGCCTGTGCTAATATCCCCCGTAACGTTTTGATACGAACTGTAGAACATTTCCAACAAAGACTTCAACTCTGCCTGCAAGTCGGTGAAGCTACTTTTGAGCATTTATTGCCTTGAACACCTAAATAGATAATTAACTAACAATCAGCCCTTTTCAGGGCTAAATGACGAACAAAATCCTATCGTACAACCTCCCCGAGGTGTATGCAGGGTTACACTAATTCCGAAAGTAAATGAAGGAAACATTTGAAGAGGCAATGGTCGACTTTTATACAAAAAAACGTCGTTAAATAAGAGTCAAAAGTCGTGATTCATTATTTTAATGTAAATTCTACAGATTAAGTTGTGGGTCCTGAACATCAAATTTGTATCGATAGCGATTAAAATTCCCTTTGAAGTACAAAGACAACATATCACTCTAAAAGTTAAATTTTCCGCTTTTTTCATTTTCATAATTACGAAGTAGGATTCTTATGGGAAAAATCAAAGTTAACCTTGGAATGACATTGAAAAGCGATCGTTTCAAAATCTAAGACCATTGTTTTGAACGTAAAATTTTCCGCTCTTTCTATTGCCTCTGTAAGAAAATAGGGTTTCCATTTAAAAAATCAAAATTAACCTTCAAATGACCTTGAAGACGCTTTCAAGGTCAAATCTAAGGTTACCATTCGACTTCCTCCGCAATAGCCTACAATCTTGGTCTCTAGCATTTTTTCGATTAAGGCCTTCCTGCGTGTATTGATTAAAACGAGACACCCTGTATATATATAGACACACATATATAAAATATTTGTAGAGGGGTAAAAATAAAAATTCACGCAAGTAATCAAAGACATTTCAAAGGTGAGCTCAAGCTAAAACCTTTCAAATTGTTACAACTTTTATCCTAATACAGTATCGCTCGATTCTTATATACTAAAGGAAAATGAAATAGTTATATCTTAATAATTAAATTCAAGAAACCCAAATAAACTTAAACGTTACTAATTAGCCTAAAAGAAGCCAAATTCTTGAAACTCTAAAAATTGTCGATGACTTTTAATTGTTTATATAAAAATGGATATGAATGCTGCGATTGAGCAGATTGAATTGAATAATCCAATTTCGGCATACAACGTAAAAATAAGCGAGAAAAGAAATGAAGTGTGTTGTAATATTTTAATAAAATCCCACAGTTCTCACGTAATTGTATATGAAGCTTCGCTCCTTTTTACTAGATTATGTCGAACATAAAAAGAATTAAATAAACACGATAAAAAAAAAAAAAAAAAAACAGAATTCTAAACAATTATTATTATGCTTATACCCAAAATGACTAAGTACCTCTTGCTCAAAGAAAAAGAATTAATAATAAAATATTGTTTCAAAATAAGAGAAAATTTAAATATTGTTCCTAAATCTACACAAAGTTTAATTAACAAAACCCTAAACCAACAATTGTTATTTCCTAAAGAGTTATTTCCTTCCCTTAATATAATACTAAAAATTATTTATTTGCAAAAAAGGTTAAATAAGCGTGATTTTAAATCTATATTAATTAATAATGGTTATCATTGTTGTAGAAGTCATGAAATGTTAATCTTTCGTCTCAATTATTTGAATTCCGTGCCCGCTCAAGATAACTGCCGCGCGCTCTCTCTGTTTCTTGACCTACTCTGACTCGACCGCGTCAATTGCACGCGTCTAGTCTCAGACCACGTTAATGTACTGTCTCTTTAAATTATTGTTATTAATGTACGTACTGTCTCTTTAAATTATTGTTATTAAATCGCGGTGAAAATAGTGCGCACGTATAATCTTTTAGTTTGCGAGTGTGTCCTTTACATATGACTGTGATTTTTGAAGGTGTTTATTGATAGAGTGGATATATATACACCCTATAAACTCCTTTTATGACGTACGAAGCTTTAGTGATATTTTTGTCGTTTTGGTTCATACATTTTGTATGCTTCCAAGGCATAGATCTTTTTAAATTTTTCTCTTCGAAATAAAAATTGAAACTTTTTGAAATTAAGAGATATTGGTGACAAGTGAAAGCGGTAACATAAATTAAGAAAAATTCTACAATTAATTAAAAATAAATTAAGCAAGAAAAAGAAAACTAAAGTGACTGAAAGCATCCTGATATAAAAAAGTCATGACCGGATGAAGTGAAGCCAAGAATGCGTTAGTATGATTGGCTCATGTAGTGCGCATGCGTCAAAACTATCATTAGAATTTTTTGATTTGTTTTTGATTTCTGAAATTGATTCTAATATTAAAAATGTAATATAATACTATAATACATATCAAATTATAATTTGTGCATTTATAATATTCTATTGTAAATATTATTATTGTTACAAAAAGAAACATGATGTGAACGCTGAGACGAACTGAGTTGAGACATAACCTTAGAATTTTAAAAGGAAGTTGGCAACTAAACCGCGGCAATTTTGAAATGTATATGAGCGCGAAATGAATCATATATTGTAAAGTTTGATATATTTCCGTGATCAAAAACAAATATTAAAATTATCAACCAAGCATTTATATTTTATTCAATAAGCTAGTCTAGTATTGAATAACTCAAAGTATCATAAGAGTGCAAGGGAATCAATCGACGACACAAGTAATTATCTAGATTATATAAAAAGCACAGAGTACCTATTTGAGATGACATGGAACGCCTCAAACAATGATGATTCAGCTAGTGGAGGAGTACCAGACTTGAGTATGCTATTAATCAGCACCATGACTAACAGCTTTGCACTCATGAATTGCATAAGCGGCATTCCAAGTTTTGATGGAGAAAAGAAGTCAGTGATCCGATTAAGCCTCAATTCTTACAACACTCTCTACATAAAATAACGGGATCAGCAAAGTAAAGTTTAAATAATAAAACGATAAAAAGTGCAGGAGATGTAATACAACATTTAAAGAAAAGGTTTGACCCGGAAGAACTTTAGTTACTATAATAATAAAATACAGAACATGAGAATGAGAGAACAAGACACAGTAGGCGATTTTTATGATGAAATAAACACTCTTCTGAGTAGTGATTAAAATGTTTTAAAGGAGGAAAATGGAGAAGAATTCAAAAATGAAATGATGGCACCATTGGAAACTTTAGCAGTAGATATATTTATTAAAGGCTTACCTGCGAATTTGGCTGAGCGAGTAGACTACAGTAAACCCAACGATTTGCAAGAAGCTTATGAAGAAGCAGTACGACTAGAAATCAGGATGGAAGCCAAAATAATCCCAGATTCCAGACCATACAGAGGTAGAAGTCGATATTACAACAATCAAGACAATTATAATGGGCCGCAAAATAGTGACAATTATCGTAATTATGGAGGATACCGGCACGAGAATCGCTACCAAAATAATCAACAAAATAATTCAGATTACGTGGGATATGTAAATGATAGAACGTACAATGGACAACAACAAATTCATGGAATTCATAATAGTCAATGGAGCTACAGTGAATCTAATTGAGCAAGTGTATTGGACGACGACATGCCTATCTGCACTGCTGACGCTGAGAATTAGGCGGGATCATGAACCAAACTGTGAAGACGTACGCATCGATATATTTAGATATAAAAGGTACCTCAGTGAAATTCCAAAATGTGTCAGATGATTTTTTAATTCTATTTGATGGGATGTTAGGACGCAATTACCTAAAGAAAGAAAAGTCTGTGATATCTTATTACAAAAATGCGCTAATGATAAGCGGAGATGTAATGCACCCAATACCGTTCATAGGACACGAAGATAAACATAATCCAAAGAATTTAAGAAATGGTTATAAATGTAAACAAGCAAACGAAATACTAAAAGTAGAACCTACAAGTAAAAAAGGGAATGAAGCAACAAAACAAACAATAATTGGAGAGACAGAATAAATCCCAGGGAAGGTGACACATTCAATAAAAGCGAGGAGTAGACAAGTAATACAAATCAACTTAATCAAAAGCAACCTGAAAGAAGGATATGTACTAAGAATTGACGTGAGGAACGAAAATCTCTTCGTGGGCGAAGGAGTAGTGACAAACGTGAACAACATCTGCAAGATAATGGCTTTTAACACCAGTGAACAAGACGTGACGATAGAAGTGGATCCAAAAGAACTAAGACCTTTCGATACAGGACCCGATTTCCTGCAAGAAACAGACAGTGAGTTTAATGGAGATGCAATAATAGATAGGATTAATCGCCTGGAAAAGGTAAAAGAAGCCATAAGGAGAAGTAATCTCAATCGAGAAGAACTACATATAGTGGACCGAATAATCGAAGACTATGTGGATAGATAAATAATTAGTAATAAAAACTAAAAGAGTCAGCCCTTGTAGAAATAAAAACTCATCAATTAGATGTCGACGACGTTTCGCTGGTTTGGTTTCCAACCTCTTCAAGTCTTTATTAACAAAATATAATAAATACAATCACAACAATACGGTATAGTCCTGAAGAAAATACCAATAAAAATAATAGCATACCAATTTTTTCTCATAAAATGTCAAATATTATCTTAAATTATAATAAGAGGAAAGATTCCTCGAGTCACAGTCATTTGCTACATCTTTGTGCCATGTATCAATCACACATAAGTTGCGTATTACAAACACAAACAAATAACGCACTAATACAACTTAGATAACAGCGTAGCACAAGAATGAAGGTATTTTAACAGAAATCGAAGACAATAAACAATCAGAAGTAAACATTATGTATTCAAAACCACTCGAAACACTAATGCCTTTCACTTGGCCCATCAAGGAAGAATCGTTACCCGTCAACAAAAGATATGGGACAACAATAACGAGTCTCGAGACAAATTATGGCTGGATAGTTCTAAAGAGCATGGATTGTATACCAATAAAAGACAATGTGAAAACTGTAAGAGAGTACCTAACCTATAAAAGGAATAACATAGTTCATTCCATATCAAAAGACTGTGAATGCCGCAGCTCAATATCAAAATTATTAAAGAAAATCGTAGCCATAGAACCATTCAATCTGAAAAACAAGAAACCAAAATCTTGCCAAATACTAATCACACCCTATAAGAAATACAATGTTTTCTGTGGTGTTAACGGAAAAATACTTCAACACCATAAGAATTGAAGATTTAAATAACGCACTGATGAACCTCAAACAGATAATAGTCAACAGAGACATAAGAAGTTTCTTTAGTCTTTAGAATTTATTCCGAAAAATATGACGATTGGGATAAATTAGCACCTTTCGCGACGTTTACGTACAACACTAGCGTACACTCAGCAACTAATTTCACCCCTTTTGAATTAGTCTATGGTAGAATAGCATGTTCCCCTATAAAAATACCCTCTGATGAAAAGTTAAGAACCTATAACACACATTAGAGATCTCATATTACGACTCGATGAAATGAAACTCTTAGCGAGGGAAAAACAAATTAAAAACAAACATAAATCGAAACAAGTTTACGACAAAAAAGTTAGAAAATTTAAGGGAAAAGTGGGAGACTATGCCAGACTTATTACTGAACCTCGAACAGGTAAGTTTAACGGTTATAGAAATAAATCCTTGAAAATTATTGAATTTATTGGCAGGATAAATGTAATTTTAGAATATCCTAATAGTAAAAGAATTCGAAAACATATAGATAAATTAAAACATGTAGAAGACAACTCTGATACCAATTCTGATTAATTAATAACATACAAGCATAAATAAATTTCAAATAAAATATTTATAAAACCCTTATAAACTCCCATCAATTCGTATTAAAAATTTGCAGGATGAATAAATTAAATAAACTTTTGCTCATAGTTCTAAATATAATAATAATAATGGCCCAAAATTAATACCCATATCAAATGGACCCATTGGACCCAAATCCTGGCATCTATTTTAAGAGAGTGGACGTTATGAGAACGAGGAGAGCTGACTGGAAAATTCAAATGTACATCGAAGTGGATGAGTTCATGCAGATACATGCACCATTGGAGTCATACAAGGCCGTCTACAACAACTGTTTAACGTGAATCAAAGAGATAAAATGCAAACATGCATTAGGACTAGATCTTATAAAATTAAAAGACCAAACTTTGAATGAAGTACAAAAGCAAATAAATGAGAACATCAAAACAATGAAAAAGACCAAAATCATAGCCGTGACACACCCCAAAGCATTGAAATAATTGGACCTTATCTGACTTTAACCAAGCCAAACCCTTAAAACAAATGATAAAAAAGTGAATTAAAAGAACATAAAAGTCACGAATACAAAACAAACACCCTCCTATATAGCAGTATAACCTTCCAACTGGTTATGATTGCAGGCATCATAGCATATTACTATTCTGCGGCATGCAAGTTTCAGTTTAGACCGTTGTACGAGAATTTGAACAAGTTGGGAAACTAAGGTGTATTTTTACCAAAAAACACAGAACAGACCCCGGAAGCTAAAGATTACTATAACCTACGATACAGTAATCAAGGCTATAAGAGCAAATAATTTAAAGACCATACTCATAAGAGAAAACAAGTTCAGAAGACTGGCTAGAATGTTTCATATAGAAGGATGGAGTTAAATATTTGCCTGGTCATTATAAGTATCTGCCTAACTAATAGTCTAGGCCTGCGCACGTTGGCTATTAACCGACCAATCTGCGTTACCCTTAACGTCGCCTTCTTACATAAACGATTTCAATGCACTATATAATTCAGCTTCGTGTCCAGAGTCACCCTCAGATACCTAGCTGCCGGTTTAGTCATGCTCGCTTTTTGGCCTACCCTCATATACATATATAATAATTGTCACAAGTTTTCTAGTCAGAATTACTATATCTATCTTGTTTAGTGCCAAGGTCATTCTGTGATTTCTAATCCAAGTCAGCACCTTACATATTATCGTGTATGGGTTAGCATGCACAATCTATATGTTCCGAGCTGTATTGTTTTGTCAATTTGTTTAAGACTCGGGAAAATAGGTTGTGCTATGTGTATATTTAGATTTATTATTTCAAGATGAAAAAAGAAAGAAGAACTTATACATTTAGAGACATCAAGCGTTACAATTACTCCAGTCGATCGTCGATCTCACTCGCTTTGATGCTCGTTCAACACTGCCGATATTTTTGGCTATCGCACGCGGATGCGGCGTCACTTTTCCTCCCACTACGCCCTTAGCCGCTACCTTTATTGCAGGTATAGACCGAGGTCCGAGTACCGATTGCTACAGACCCACGCCTGTCCTAAAATGCCTTATCATAAACGATCCTATTATAAAACTAAAACGTGTCTCCAATGGCGATCGGTGGATTTGGTTTTTCTAACGCTTTCTCCGAATTTTCCTGTACTCTAAGCCATTACACATCTGCGCATTTTACTTATAATTTTATGCTAACACAACATGTATAATGTACCGCGGTACCCTAAGCGACTGCAGAGCATCTAGTATGTATACTCATCTGACCGAGTAATACGAGCTTTTTACGTCCAGTATTACAAGCACAGCCATTGATCTTGCTGCATGACAAGCTGCGTGCGTCCTTTTTTACCGTGTCAGTAACCTCTTTATTCGCGCCGACCGTTGACCTGCCCTTTCTCTAGTCATATTGCTTATCAGAACGGTACCCTGCTTCTTCAACAGCCTCTAATATTCGTAGCTTAAGTAGCACTTCACTCGTTTTTCCCATTGTATCTAGGAGACTCAATAGTCTACCCTTTTGATTTCTTAGGCCACAACTTTGTCCGTCTCGTCATTTTCGAATCTGATCGAGTGGATGGAGAACAGTTTGTCGATTATTTTCGTCGAATAAGTCTTTCTTTGCTATCTTTCCACCAGTAAACTGGTGGCTTATGGTGGCTGTTAGACACACGTTAGTCAGAGCTCGCGGGGCAGCAGCAGATCAGGCGGTTCGCGTGACGGTAGGGAGTTGTACGTGAGTGAGGTTAGGGTTATTAATAAGCAGCAGAGGTCTAAGCGGGCGCAAGAGAGTCGCGCGCGCGTTGACACGCAAGCTTGCCACACAGTTGACTGTCTGCTATACTATTCGTCGGATGAGGATAAACAGCTGACTTACGCGTTCAGTGCTATAAGTCAAGGAGAACCGAGAGCGGATTGTTGTGCTACTCGGGTGGCTAAAACCGTAAAAGGACGCGAGCCACGCGGAAAGGGACGCCGGCTGTAAATTATTTGCCACGTTCTTGTTCGGAGAGTGAGAGCAAGCCTTTTTATAACCGCGGAAGTGCGCATGACGATAGGTGACCGATTAAAAGGGTAATTAAGCCGGAATACTGAGAGGATAGTCGAGATAGGCAAGAGAGAACAAATCAGTCAAAAATCCGAAAAATCGGAAAATCCGGAAGAAATTGTCAAGCAAATCGATAAGTGCCTAGATAGATCGGGAATCTCCGACGCGGCGTTGTTGGCCGCGATTCCGTGTTGTCTGACAAAGAAGGTTTCTAGATGGTATCGGATGATGCACGCAGAAATTTACTTGTGGCCGAAATTTTGCAGGGAATTTAGAAATCACTTTACGAAATTCTATGACCTCGAGGACTGAATGGACGATTTGCAGCGCAAAACGCAAGTTGAGGGAAGGGAAATCATGAGTTATTTAGCTAGTTTTTAGTATATAATTTTGCGATTCCGTCATCCGCCGTCGGAGCGTAAACAAGTCGAACTAGCATAACACAAACTCTATCCGAAGTACCGCGAAGCAATCGGGGATAAAATAATCGAAACCTTCGATATTATCAACAGGTATGGCCAGATCTATGAGAGAAAAAAGGACTTAGATTTGCGCTACCTTCTACCGTCAGCGGTCGAAAAAATGCCTGGCGCGGCATACACGAGCCTAAAGAAGCCAAAGGTAGCCGCAGTCCAGAAGAACAAAGAGGAAGTCACTCGGGTCGGGAGTGTTGCCAGTGGAAAGGAAAGTGGCAACACAAAGGGGAAAAATGAGACTGGGAATAAGGAAGGCGCGTAGGCGTCATTGCTTGAGGTGTTAGCTGATTCCGAAGGAGCGCCGGTGCCGTCGCCTCTTTGGTATGCTGCCGCAGTTCAATACTCGGCGAAAGGCGGATTGTCGCGCGCTAACCAGATTAACCCGCAACAAGCCGGGAATCAGCCACAGAACAGCAATAACGCGCTGAACAAGAACTCTAATGCAAAAGCAAAGGCTGTAGCTAGCGCAGGTATGGTTGGTGCAGGTGGAAAGGTTAGGAAAGAATATTTAGTGATTTCGAAAGCGTATAAGTAACGGAGGCTAAGAAAATAATAAGATGGTTTGCGTAGAGCCGATGAAATCCGACAACAAATCGGTGAGGCGGAACTCCGGACGGCCGAAGAACTGAGGAGAGTCGAAGTTCAACGCCAAGCACTGGAGGTTCGGTGTATGTATATAATAGTAGTAAGTTTGCGCCGGCGCTGATGCTGCTCAGCGCTAACCACAACAGCTACTCCGCCGCCAGTGCGGTTTTCCTTTTCCTTTGATGGATGATGCTGACGCTAAGTTTCGCGGAGTGGAGAGCCCTGACACGGGCGATGATTGCGCGGCGTGCGCGGATGCTGGTAGTGCCTGCGCTTGGGGCGTGGCTGCTGGTTGCGGCTGTGCTGCTGGCACGGCTCCTGGTCCTGCCTGCGCTGATGGCACGGCTGCTGGTGGTGCCTGCGCTGCTGGTACGGCTGCTGGAAGGGCCAGCACTCGGCGCGCTGCTGCTGGAAGCGCCGGCGCTGCTAGAATGTCGGCTACCCCAGGTAGGCCGGCTTGAGCGACGACGTGGAGATGGTTTTGGCCACGCCGCTGATGTCGATGACATACGCGTAAGTGCACGTGCGCAAATTACCGTGGAAGAATGGTGTTCGAGGTGGAAGGTGCCTGTAATTAGGAGATAAAGGCGGGTGCGTTGCCGTCTGGATGGTTCGCTGTAACAAAAAAGTCGCCCGGGACTCGGAACATGGTGCCGAAGAACATCTCGGCGGGCGATGCTTGCAGATCCTCCTTTAAAGTCTGACTACAATGTTAGTAAGTTGCAAGAATATGATTTGCTAGGTATTGAGGTGCATGATAATGTTTACGTCCCCTTTGCTGACTGCGTAACTAACCTTGGAGTTGTCATGGACTTCAAATTAACATGGAATCCGTAAGTGGATGCGATTAGCCGCAAAGTTAACAAAGCTCTTTTCAGGCTCCGATCCTTTAGATCATATACAAGCGAGGCGTTGCGTATACAGTTGGCCAGTGCACTTGTTATCTCACATCTAAACTACTGTTCGCTAGTGTATCTTGACATATCATGTGAACTGCAAAACAAGTTGCAGAAGCTTCAAAATTCTTGCGTAAGATACATCTGCGGAGTCAGAAAGTATGAGCACATCACGCCTTTTAGGAAGAGGCTAGGTTGGTTGTGTGTCGCGGAAAGAAGGGAATATTTTGCATCGGTACTTCTCTTTAAAGCCTGCAATATAGGCAAACCACCTTACATCGCAGCTTTCTTTAAAAAAAATACAGCCAGAACATCGGCGAGAGTTGCTAGAGAGCTGACCGTTCCGGTTTCACGTACAGACGTGGGTTTGAAGTCCTTTAAGACCGAGGCAGCGCGCCTGTGGAACACGATTCCCGTCCAGTTCAGAAATCTGCCCTCTCTTAGTAGATTCAAATCAGCGATGCGAAGGTACTTTCAGGAATAGTATATTAGGGTATAAGCCAGCTGGCGAAAGTGTGATTGTTCTGCGAATGAAGGCTGTATCTATATATATTTATGTGTACATTAGTATGTGACTACTTGTAATGTCTGCGTTTGTATTGTGATATGATATCGATACGGTACGTTATTTTATTCAACGTTATTTTGTCTGTAATAAAGAATCCTATGCAATTGACTTATGATAATCTGTGATAAATACGAGCAATATTAATATGACTACGTACCTGACTTAATATGGGATAAGCATGCTCGTCTATGTAATAACTTTCATGCTAAAATGTAATTTATGTATTCTCTTTTTTTTGACTTTATGCCAAATAAATTTATAATAATAATAATAATAATAATAATAAAGTCGTCCTAAGGCCGAGCAAGACAGTTGGAAGAGCTTGTGGTCAGAGTGTTGGAGCGCAACACATGAGTGCGGCTTTCAGCGTGCAATGCATTCTCGACGAGTCTATTGATTTGTGAATGGAACAATGTCGTATGCACGCGGTCTGCGATGATGATGTTAGCGAGGGCGACGAAGAGACTAGTTTCGAAATGCCTGGTCCGTTGTGATGGTGAGAGGCGTGCCGAACGAGCTGATCCAATGATCTACAAAGGCTCGTGCGACTGTCTCTGCCTGTTGATCTGGCAATGGGATGGTGTGGGACTACCTGGCAAACCTATCGACGATGATGAGGCAGTATTGGAAACCCGAGCACGATGGGAGCTTGATAAGGTCCAGGTGGAGATGGTCAAAACCAGTCGCCTATCATAGGTGCTGTAACGCCTCTCAGTGTCCGAGAGCTTTCTGGAAAAGAAGCCTAGGAAATTCCATAGGTCGTCGTGATTGTGTTGCTCCAGGGCAGTACCGATGGCGACGTCGGAAGCGTCTGTAAAAAGCCGAAGAGGGGCGTCGCTCCGCAGAAAAGTTGTCATCGGTGCGTTAGCAAGTGCTTTCTTCGTGGCGATGAAGGCATGTAGTAATTTACAAGCCCGAGAAAGCGCAGAAGTTGTGACGTATCTACTGGTTGCAGGAACGCTTGTATGGCCCCGACTTTGCCTGCTGGTGGTTTGTAGCCGTCTGCGGAGATGACGTATCGGAGGTAGGTTTCCTCGCTCTTGGCCAGCGTACACTTATCCTGGTTGATGCGAATGTGTACCTCTCGGAGAGTCGCAAAGAGTGTCTTGAGGTGCTCCAGGTGCTGTTCTCTCCTGTAGGAGGTTACGATTATATCGTCTAAATACGCCCGAGCAAAAGGCAGGTCTCGCAGCAGGCGATCCATTGCCCTTTGAAGTGACTGCGCAGCGATGCGAAGGCCGATGGATGATCTGGTAAACTCAAACAAGCCTTGTTCAAGTCTATGACTGAGAAGGTGTCGCCGCGATGTTTATGTAACAGGTCGTCGATGACTGAGAGCGGGTATCTATCATGTACAGTGCAGCCGTTGAGTTGTTTGTAATCGCTAGTAATACGATACCTCGTACTCTCTGCTCCTTGAAGTACAAACGGGTTACGAGGGAAGCTGTCGAGCCGGTGTCGATGAGAAAATGGAGTCTTGATTCCCTGTCGTACACATGCAAGTGCTGCTCTGACGGTGCGCCAACCGCTTCTGCTTGCGGGTGAGGAGGCGCGTCTAATTTCCCGCAGTTGGATATGTGAAGGGTTGCTTGCACTGCGTCGTCTCGTGGTTGAACGTGTGGTTATACCAGCACCAACCGTTGTTCGCCGAGGGAGTGCCTGGAGCTGCAGTATGACAAGTAGCTGCGCGATGGTGAGACACAGTGACGTTAGCTCGTGCTCCTAGATAGGTGAGGCGGTACCGGATGATACGCCGTTCGATGGCGCTGAGAACTGCTGCAGATTGACTGCGTTGACGCTCATCTTCGAAGTCATTAGCTAGTCGGCGAGGTTGGCGAGCTCATAAAGCGAGGTCGCATGGAGAACGCGGCACATGCGGCTGGCGTATGGTGGCAGCAGGTCGAGCCACTTGACCTTAAGGACTCCATCGGAGATGTTGTTGTTGGTGAGGGTCCTCATGTAACGCAGCAGCTGCGTGGGTGTGCGGCCCTCCAGGCGGAACTCGTTGAGCACCTGGTGCACCTTACGCAACGTCTGATAGCGATTGGTAAGCGGCGGCTGTAGGATGATGTCGGAGACTTCCAGCGCGATATCTTGGGGCAGCTGCAAGATGATCAGGTTGTAGCGGTTGCGGTCTGATCGTACCCCGTTGGCGTCGATTGTGGCCTCTACCTGTGCAAACCACAATCTTGGATAAATATTCCAGTATGTTGGAAGATTGCAACGCACGGCAGTCTCGACCGGGCGCGAGTTAAGCGCGGTCGTGGGGACTAGCTGATTTGCGAGCGCTGATTGGCCGAGCCTGAGTGGCTCGGCGCGTCACTTCTTTTTTGACCGTTGCTCTAGACGCACTTTGAAGTGACAGTTACAAGCAATTTATTGTTCATATTGTGAAGTTTTTAGAGTATCGAATTCATGAGTGTATTCTAGATAGCGCGTACGCAAGTGCAAGGAGCCGAGCGAGTGGGTACGTGTGTGAGAGCGTAGGTGAGTAAAGAGCGAGGCGAAAAGAAGACGACTATCCCGAATCTAGAGCAGGTCGAGGCGACGAGGGTCACGAGGAGGAGAGGCGTAAAAAGTCTAAGATATTCCAAAGAAAAATCATGAAAATCAGCAACAGGTCCCTCACGTTCTCAGTCCGCTCGAATAATCATCACTACGCGCAAGCTCTGCCGAATTCGATCCGGTGTATCGATAATTAGAATTATTTCGGTGTATCAAGACTTAGAAAATTTCCGATGGTTTAAAGACTCAGAATCATTTTAACGATTCGGGACCTGGAAAAATTCAAATCAGTGTAAGGACTTAAAATATTTCGGCTAGTAAAATAACTTGAATATTCCTATCATTAAACTTACTTTACTTGCAATCATACAACTAGAACATTTACGTTGTGGTTCTTTATTTTCGCTAATTTAAAATAATTCGGAAGTTTTAGATAGTTGCAAGCGAGCGTTATTTAAATTTTGTGGCGAATTGAATAAACTGTATTAAAATTTACATCGCGAGTACACATTTAAATCGAAAGCTCCTGACCCCTGACGCCCCGTTCCAATCGAAACCATCCGCTTCGGAACCTGAGCCAACGCCGCTGAGAAGATGTTCTGGAAGCAGAGCAGGCCCATCGCAGAGATAAAGGAAAAGGTAAGTGATTCTAATTAAATATGCTGCATAACTCAATCGCGCACTTCTCTTTTTCTCTCTTATAATTAGAGACCCCATTAGCTCACCATATTCGCGATAACGACATTACAATTGAAGTAACGTCCTTACCATAAATCTCTCGGAAGTTTACGAAATCAACGTTAAAGAGTTTAACTAAAATCAGTGCGTGCAATGAAAACAGTGCAATTTCGAAAGATTTTCCAGCGGCTACTGGAGGCCGTTCTATTAAACAAATTGCGAAGGTAGTCCAACACGGGTTATTAGCTCTCGGAAGAGTTAACGATAGTTAACGTCACACAACATCACGCGCTTGATTAAACCAATTGACCAATAATAGCTCAGTAACCAGCCTCCCATTTTGCCGTCAGTAAAAGCCAAAGATGGTTCATGTCACTTCAGCACGCAGCCCCTAGGTCTTAAGGAAAGACTATTAGATTGTATTCCCATCCAGGATTTCCCTCTGGCAGCTCACGTTTCGCACCGTACGGCAAACACTTGAGTCTGATTTGATCCACGAAGCATATTTTATTTTTGATCTACCCTTTGAAGTATATGCTTCAGCAAACACTCCATCCGCCACCCACAAAGCGCGATACATACGGGATTACAGGCTCCCGCGCGCGGATATTAAAGGCCTTTAACTTTGTTTTAATCTATTCGAATAATATTACAACTACTCAATGAAATTTGACATTTTATTGTCCATAGATTATAACATTATAACGACTAATATGTAATACGCGGATAAAGCAAGTATTTTGACCTGATAAATTTGATTAAAAAGATACAATATTATCATTTTTTCTAATTAGCAACTGCAACAGTCAATGTAGATAAACCTAATCTCATGGGAGAAAATAATCATCTACTTGTTGATGATAAAGATGATATGGAGAACTTCTGGCATACGTCAATGGGAAAATTTAGATTTTGCTTAACAGAGTTACCTGAACAACTACAATTCGTTCACAAGCTTTTCGTGGTAAGTGATTAAAACCAAATAGGATCAATGCTAATATTATTTGTACGTTTTGAAAAAATATTTGGTTTTTAGGTAAAAAGTCTAACATATTCCAAAGAAAAATCATGAAAATCCTACATAGTCCTTTCGTTATTACTATGTGAAATCTAATGTAAACTATTTAGAAACCTTATGATATTTTACAAAGATTTTTAAGTGGCAAAACTACATGGTTACTATAAGGTTAAAAGTATACTATAAGGTTCCTATGTTAGGTCACATGGTTACTAGATGATATCTAATGATTTTCTAAAACTAATATGTATTGCTTCCTTCTAGAACAAGCTTTGTAATATGAAAATTTTTAGTATTGCTAAAACTCGATAGAAACGTATTCGGAGGTGTTTAGAGTTTAAATCATGTGTTTTTAGAGAGTGTCCGTGTGGATAGCTATTTGTGTGTATCTGTGTGTGTATTTATACTTTCTTTAAATAAAAGCTTTGTGATAATAATAATTTCGATATCAAAGACTTTAAAAGATTTCGATATTTTCTAGGTTCCTGAGACAAGGAAATAGGCTTTTGAAGAATGCATATCTGCATGTATGCACGTATGTATTGTGACATGGCAAAATCTTGCCGTGCAAGAACGACGTTTGACGTAGTCGGGGTAGTGCTTCTCAAGGCTGCCTGTATGAATGAGAGAGTCAATGTGTCTAAGTAAGTCGTTTATTTTTTGAGTAAACGACGAGAAAGTAGCAGTGGCTGTGACGGACACAAAGGACAACGCATGTCGCTGACTCGCGAGTGAGAGACGCGAGGAGAGGACGAGCAACGTTGGCGCAGCAGCAGCAACCTTTCATTTTGAGAGGGCGTTCAAGTCAGCCCCACGCACCGTAAGACAGCCGATGTAGGTGGCGGAGCCCTTCGTGGGGTCTACCTACGTGTGTTTCAATGCAGCAGGACCAGCGTGATGGCAGCTCGCCCATACGAACGTCAGTAACAAAAACTACAGCGTCTTGCGTTCGTAGTGACAGATGCCAACCGAGTCAAGGGCCCTGACGACGAGGCATTAGGAGTCACTACTGGTTTCACGATAGAAAGTTATCTTGGTTGTCTGTGAGTGAAAGGCTGCCTGTGGGCTACAAGAGTTTAAATTTTGCGGCTATTGCGCGCATGCGCGACCGCGCACACGGCAACGATTCGCGAACCGATAGTAGTCCAGTAAAATTAGCTGTGAAATCGCCCTGCGGTAGAAGTGGCTGCATTTTGGATATTTGGTAAATCGGGGTCGGAAAAGCCGATTCTGAAATTTGCAGCTTCCTAGAGTGAGGGGTTCTATGCGAAAACAGCGTGCGAAATTTATTCTCGCACTTTAAACTTATATCTCGAGATCGGCTTGACCTATGAGAAAATGGCTGGCATTAATGGAAAGAGCGTTAAATTTTTCATTGGAAACGATTTTTTAATCGATTCCGATGAGCGCAAAGTTCCGAGATAATTAATGAAAAAGAAATTTGCTTGGTGTAGCGGCAGGGGAGAAGAGTGAGCAGACGACATGGCCGCCGCCGCTCTCTCCTCGCGCAGCGGCGGGACGGCGGGAACCGAACCGCGTTTGAATGCGTCATGCGAAAATATCATTTTTGATTTCGCAGAGACACCCGGAAAACTTATTGTATGAACTTTTTATTAATATTAACAAAATTAGCTATATAATTATCAAGTATAGTTAATTATGAATTAAATAAGTAATAAATGTTCTCAACAATATAGCTATCCAATGAGCGGAAAAATGACATTACCTTGAATCCCAAATTTGATTTAATCGTTGTACCAATGACGCTGAAAAAATGAAATAGTCATATTTCATATAACTTTTGTATGCGCGGAAGCGATTTCTTTAGTTTCAGTTACCCATAGTACATTACGATACGAGTTAAGCGCCCGAGCGTAGCGAGTGCGATATACACGTTCCAGAAAGAGCTACTTAAGCCATGGATTTGCGTAACTTAAATCCGCATTTATGTCACCCAGTGCTATAAAAATTATTATTTGAATTTGTGTTTTTTTTACCTGTAATTAAATTATTGTTGAAAAAATTTACGATAGCATTTTTTAATGTTATTATGAAGCAACATCAATAATACAAGGATAAAACGGTCAAAATATAAAAAAATATGATTATTGTAAAAATTTAATATATAATAAAATGGTTATATTATTCTAGTAAATAGAATTGACAGAATTTTTCAGCAAAATTTTTTAATTTTCAGTTTGTGATTCATCAACTTCTTCTTCTTGTAAATCATTTATTTCATCATTCTACAGATTTTCATTATCTTCTATATCATCTTGTCGCTCTTCTGTATCACTCTCAAGTATAACCTTATGCGAATTTGAAGCATTTTCACAGCTTTGGCCATTGTAATTTTTACAACTGTAACTACATTTTATGCCAGCCTTTTTGCACGAACATCGGGATGTGTTACAATTTATTTTACATCCACAAAATATCTGAAAATCAAGTTAATTATTTTTTCTTATCACAGTAAATATTACAATAGAAAATATCGAATAGTTCACTAAAGTAAATATTAAATACGTCATTTAGAAAATATTTTCAAAGAAAAATTAGACAATTTCATATAATACATATTTAGGATAACATATAATAACTCACCATCTCCAGTAATTCGATTGGTGCAACTGGTTTAGGATTCATAATAGGTAGTAGCATATTACTCGTTCTCTTCCATCCCCATAATACTGGATCTAAATCGAATCCAAGCCAAATCTGCATTTGGTAATATACTCTTTTAGCATGCTCTCTTAATACCGAATCGGTAGGCGGTAAAGACGATAAAGATAATTCTTTTTTTGCAATTGCTGTAGATATGCAAAATATTTTATATCTTAATTCACGTAGAGTCAGTTTTCAGTCATCTGCACCATACATTATTATCATAAGTTTTTCAGCAACTCTATATATATCGTCGACATTTTGGAATGGCTTATAAAATATGGATATTAATTGTTGCAAGTCTTCATTTTTTTTGTAATAATGTTATAATACTTTTTTTACCTTTATTATATATAGCACTTGTTGAATCACATCCAGCAAACGCATGAGCAAATAAAATGTATTTTTCTAAATGTTTATGATCTCTGTTTGAATATAATTCATTTTTCTTGTTCGGTGACATTTTATAAAAATATATTTTATTTCCACCGATGCAGTGTGTAATTAGTAAAATTAACAAATCTATATCATTGCCGACCACTGAAACGAAACTTTCATTACTATCTTTTAATTCTATGGCCGTACGAATAATTACAGTGTCTGTATCTTCTTCTGAAATTTTTGTATGAATGTTATTTTCCTCTAAATATTTTGATAGTAAATCCACAAAATTTAGTTCATTACTAACGTTTGACAGAAATTTTGTCTGATTCATTGTTACCATGTTATCTTCAGAGATATCGATATCGGCTCCGAAGTTTTTCTCTCTTCGGCAATATCTTTCATACGATTTTACTCCGATATATTCGTTGTTATATTCATCAAAAACAACAGTAACACGTCTACCAAAATGTTTAATAATATATGATAAATATAATTTAAAAACTTCTTTGAATTTCTGGCTGTGGGGCCAAACTACAACATGCAATAACCAGCCTCCGTCTATGACATATATATCTGATGTTTATAGCGTTAGTAACCTATTCGAAGTTTTAAATAATGGATAAAATTTTGATTTCTGCGTTTTTCTTATTTGTCCCTTTTCGTCGAATACGCTTAGCGGATATGGCGTAAGCTGATAAGAAAAAGCTTCGCGTGTTTTTTCAACGTCTCCATTGAAAATGACACAAATTCTTTGAAATAATAAGTAAATATCAATAGTAGATACTTCATGGTTGTAATCCAGATGTATTCCAGTTGCGGCACTTGCTAAATTGTTAACTTTATATATTTTTGACATTAAAATATTGTCAGCATTTTTCCCAACCATATCTTCCATTCCTTGCAGTCCTTTTTCAATAGCCTTATGACAATCTATATTTGGTCCACCAATTATTCCTGTAGAAAGCGATACCAAAACATGTAGATGATTGAAAGGATTATGATTTTGCAGCCAGGTTACAAATTCGTATATGTCATTTTTAACTCTCTTCATTCGACTCTTAGAAAAATTAACATGTTGTTCACTATTATTCGATTTCATTGCACAGTAATTTTCCAAACACTCCATTACATTAAACGCTGACGGCATGGCAAATAAATAACGTGCAACAACGCTAGGAGTGACACCTCGACCATGCTTTAAATCTGTACCGAAAAACCTATTTAATGTCTGCTCAATTATCATGTCACTCCATACACCAGACCACGCTTTATCTGATATACGTATAATGAAATAGCCATCTTTCGTATAACGTTCAAATTCTAAAAGATCCATTATTACATTCGAATTTGCCATATCTTGAAGATAAATTTGAGCACTTTTTGCATAAGCAAAATGACCACTTGAGTAAAATAATGGTAACATATCTTTAATGCTTTGTAAATGTAGATTCCAATTGCCTAAGCGTTCTGCTTCTATAAGCTGTAAGGCTATGGTGACACATTTGAAATATTGTATCCACAATTTTGACGTTGGACCCTTGCTTTCAATGTTATTTAATTTTTGTATGAATTCTTCTGATAAGTGTTTCATAAAATTATTACTTTTACAGTCTTTTATCAAACTGAACAAAAGCACTGATACCAAACTTAGACAGAAAATCAATCATTAGTCTCGATCCCGTTTTTCTGTAAATATAAATGCCGAGAGCTAATTGTAATTTAAAAAGAAAAGCTCTTGGACGCAGAAAGGAGACTATAGCATGAGCAATAATGTCGCTTTTCACTTGACTATTTTCAATATTACTTTCCTGCTTTTCTTTAAAAAGATAATTGAGAAAATTTTGCAGTAATTCGGGTATTTCTGAATTGACGTTGTCCAAAAATTTTTGCGCAGGTGGATAAGATGAATTTTCATATTTCGTACTCACAATTTCAGCTCGAAGAATTTCTGCAGCGAAATTTACAACAGCATTTTTTTCCAAAATTGTCGATTGATTTCTTACTGATCCAATCGCTATACATTTTTGTTAAATTGATTGATTTATAGTAAATAAGTGTTTCTCGGCCACGATATTTTAAAATGAAAATATCTTCGTTATATTTCTCTTTTAATTTTTTGCATAATACTTTGTTACTCATATCTGTATCAATTACATCATGTAATTCTGATAAAAAGAATTGAAACTGTCCACTTTCTTCAATGTAATTGTATATATTTTCAATTAAATCATCCGTTTCATCATTAAAATTACATGGTTCAAGGTCCATGTTATATGGTTCAGTTTCTTCTTCTGATGGCATTAAAGATTTATGTAAAAAGGATTTATAGCAATAATAATGGTGCCTAGGTTTTTTTTCTTCCAATGATATACCACCCAATCGATTCAGTACCAACATACCGACATCGTCATTTCTTTCAGAAACAACATTCAAAAGATACTGATATGTATACGCGCGTTTTAAGTAGCTAACTTTTTTATGAGAAGGATCTAATACTTCATTACAATATTTTTATATTGGTATTGTCGTATGAATTACATAAATAAGTTTACCAGCGGACAAAATAATGTTAATCTTACTAATTTTCATGTACATTACATAATAATTTTTATTTAAAGGAAATAGTAAGTCTTGGTGAAACCATTTTGAATGTATTGTGCGTAAAGCGTCCATAAATTTTGTGGGTGATATTAATCTAGGCGACACAACTCCAAGTTTTCCATCAACAATCGAGTCATAGATTAGATTGACATTACCTAATAAATTATCTATATGATGATCTATGTAATGATTCCATCCTTGATAATTTTCATATTTTCTTTATAATTTTCAGTTATAATTATAAATTTGTGCAGAGTACTCTTGATAATGGCTGTTTGATCATTTAAAAGTGTCGCTATGTGGACCATATGATTATATACGTCATCTATTTGTTTATCAATTCTTTCAGCATCGTCGGCTGACATAGTGCCAAATAAAAAATGTTGTATTGTTCCGACTATATTAAATGACCCTCTTTTTTCTCTTTTCTTATCGTTTAAGGAGACTAAAAAATCAATTTTTTGTTGAATTGAATAAAGACTTTTATACATATGATCTAACTCTATTCCGTAAAGGCACGGTTTAAATGTAGAACATTGATTTCGAAGATCTTGTAATGTTGTATTCACCTCATTTGCATGGCTTTCTAACTCAAGTATGTCAACAAAATGGATCGTCGTCCAAATCTCATGATAAAGTTTGTCTTGAAACAGCTCTTCTCGTAATATTGGTGTCGTTGTAGGTATTAATTCATAGGGTGAATTTTCATCTCCACGTACATGTAATAGAAAAGCTAGTGCAAATATCAAACAAAATATCTGAAACAATGAAATTTTAAGTTTTTTACAGATTTTTATTCGTCGCAAATTTTTTACTTATTTTGCAATTATAAAATTTTTAACATATCCTACATTAAAAACATTTGAGAATGTTCTACGGTTTTTTACACATTTTAATTCAAATTTTTATACGAATTTTCTTTTACACATAAGCTTTTTTATTGAACATAAATAGATAATTAGTACTGAACATTTAATACAATAATATTGTACACAATATTATTGTGTAGAAAATGTAATATTAATCATTTCTTTGTGTTCAATGTTTTTGATTATGGAAGCAGGTACGGAAGGTTTTAAATAAAAGAAAAGAACATATATTCGCTTTTATGTGCTCTCTTCTTGACTGATCGAACTGGACTAACTATCGAAACCCATTCTTTGTACTTCGGAGGTCTCAGTCTCCAAACTACTTATCTTTGTTTACGAATACGCGTGAGAGAAAGAAAAGGTTCGGTTTCGATGACGTACTATTGAAATGAATGTTATATATAACTTGATCATTGTTATGTATATATGATATACGTAAACTAATTCCTGTTAAGCTTGATAAATAATGAATTGATATTGAAATTTTTGCATATATTTCAATAAATGTAAAAACATATGTGTAAAAAGAATTCATATAAAAGTTCGTGTTAAATTTTTGTGTATAAAGCGAACCCTACCAACGAATGTTAAGAGTATGCAATGTGAAACTTTGAAGATATATTCGTCTAATGTATAGAAAATTCTTGTTTTTCCCAATATTGGTTACCGAACATATTTGCGTAATGTTCGATTTCAAAGTTGGCAGGTTAATATGAAGCGAGGTCAAATATAGTCGATGAACATGTAAGATTGCCATGTTTTTAAAGTTTAGAGAATATAATAAAAAACTACAATGTACTCGTTATAATATTGTGGGAGTGATATAGAGAGCGTATGTGGATGTGCGCGCATGTGTATGAAAAAGGAAGGATGCGAGAGACGGAACGTGAGGTTTAAGAGGAAGACCGGATTATGTTATAAATCAGAGAAAGCCCGAGGAAAGGTTTTATGAGTGAATTGAGCGAGAATGGTTGTATGAGTTTATGATAGGAGGGACGGCTGGAAAAGCGGAGAGCTCAGAGCAAGCGCTGCACGTGGGGAACACGCCAGGGCCAGCTGTTGGGCCCGAGAGCGACCAACGCATGAGTGAATGGATGCACGAGTGAAGATGAGTGAGGGTGAGTGGAGGGGGCAGGTACGGCCAGGGTGCCGACCGGCAGCCCTAATAGAGTTTAGTTCTAATCCTGCCAGCGCAGAACGCAGACGATGTAGCGAATAATTAAAATATACTATTTATACTAAGAATCTAAGTCTTACTTTCACACTTCACCTCCATATATCCCACAAATTAAGAAGACCTACGCAAAATTTCAGCTTTCAAGCAAAAATTTCTAAGAAAACAAGAGTAATATAAATATAATCCAAATCGCGTAGGCTGCTATAAATAAAAGTATTACAAATCAAAATAAAAAGAATCAAGTACTTGTACGTGGTGCAATTGAACTCGCTAACCATGCATTAATATAAAGTATAAAATGTACTACATTTTGCCGCCGGGAGTGCGAAATGTATGTACACTCGACACGCAAAATATCTGATTCGAGCTATTTAAATTGAACATCATGTAATATGGACATTTTTAAAAATAAGCTTGATTTTACCTCTTAACACTCAATCTCGACTTTGATTTCGGCAAAACCCATATTACACGATGCAAAATTCAAATAGTTCGAATCAGATATCTTGCTTGTCAAGTGTACTAGCTTTCGACGCAAAAGTGCGAAATGTGCCAGTCTTCGACGCAAAAGTTTAAAATATACTAGTTTTCGACGTAGAAGTGCGAAATGCACTAGTCTTTAACGCAAAAGAGCGTAATAATGTACTGGTCTTCGTTAACATAACTTTTACTTATACTATTTAAAATGAAAAAGTATTTGATATAAATCTACTGCAGTGCATTATTTGAATAATGTCATTATGTAGTGCGGACACTATTTTATTGCATTACAAACCTAGCATGTTTTTTCAATAAATATTTATTTTCTTTGCTATAAAGTTTTTAAATGTCAATCGTATTCAAATATTTAATCTAAATTTCTAGCATTTATATGAATAAATAAAATATATGGACATACCGTAATTCTAAATAAATTCTTCGAAAATAATAAAATATTCTTCTAGGATTCAGAAACCAATCAATAAGCTGGTATCACAAATTAAAAAACTGTGAAGGCACACACTCAAAAAACAATAATTTTTTGATTTCTAATAGATTTTTAGTTAAAAATGACTCTGGAATACACTCTTTAGAGCACGATGTTACTTCGATGAGATACCAAAGTGTTCTGACCTATGATTAACCAGCTCGAGTAATGAACTGAGAAAGTGGCGTTGACTTTCATAATTTATAAACATTTAGTATGTGGTGACAGGATGTTTGGATGAGTTCGGTTATATGATACGTCGCTAATGATTTTTTCCAGAGTGCATTTTAGACACTGGTATTTATATCGCACTAAATAATCTGAATTAAAACTTTTGTTTCGAAATTCTATTTCGAGATTACCAAAAATTTGGTAGTAATTACGTTCATATGTTTCATGCATTCGTAAAATAAAGAACATCATATAGTATAGTATAGCTATGATTTTGAAAATACCTTTTATTATATAGAAATATCAAGAACCATAAAAGAAGTTATAAAAATAATTATATTTAAAAACGGAGTTGTTAATAAACACAGAGCAAAAAATAAATAAGTTGCGATGATCAGGATCATTTATATCTTTGTATAAAAACTTTGTATAACTTTAAATTAACATTTTTATCTTTTTATTATTTACCCGTTGTGTTGTGTAATAGCCACATTTAAAAATGGTATCCCAATATTTTCATAAATTATTCACAAGATTAATTTTAATAAGAAGAATTGTATGTACATACTACTTGTGATTACCTTTACTTCCTTAAAAAATAGGTCCAACAAAAAAATTTTATTCAAGTAATTTACAAAGTTTTCTGGGTGTCGCTGCGAAATCAAAAATGATATTTTCGCATGACGCATTCAAACTCGGCTCGGTTCCTGCCATCCCGCCGCTGCGCGCGGAGAGAGCGGCGGCGGTCATGTCGTCTGCGCACTCCCCTCCTCTGCTCATACACCAAGCAAATTTCTTTTTCATTAATTATTTCGGAACTTTGCCCTCATCGGAATCGATTAAAAAGTCGTTTCCAATGCAAATATCCAAAATGCAGCCACTCCTACCGCAGGATGATTTCACAGCTAATTTTACTGGACTATAGTCTTGCGAGCCAGCGGGCCATCAGGCCGCGCCGCGTTGACTAATCAGCGTGCGCACGGTGGCTAGGGAGAGCAGAGCGGTTAAAATTGCATTCAAGAAGGATTTAAGGTCAGTGAATCGTTTTCCTTTTCTCCTGTCGAATCCGTCTCGCGGATGAACGGCAGTTCCACGTTTGGTTTCGCGAACGAATTGGTTATCTCGCATGTGCTGCGACGGCAACACGGCTTGACGTGGTGGACTCTGCCTGTTGAGGGATCATAATACTTCTGAGTGTCCACCTACGCTGGTCCCGTTCGTCGCAGACTTGAACCCACTGTAGAGCTCGGTTACCGTCTATCCGGGCCGTCCAGGCCGCCAGATCGTCATTGCGTACCGACATCCTCGTCGAATCCTAACTGGGGAAACACATGGGGAAAACCTAAGATTAGTATCCCGCCTACCTCATCTGTGATATAATAAAGAAATAGAGAGAAGAGGAACAAGGAAACACAAGCCGATTTTTGTCTTTCTTCGCGCGAGTTCGCATGCGTTGTGGCGAAACATCTGTCTGCGGAGCGGGCTTCTTCGTCGAATCCTTTGGTCGTCCACGTTTTGCTCTAGTGATTTCTACAAGAGGAGCGTCCACCGTCGGCGGGCTGCTAGCTTTCTTCGTGCACGTGACTCTGACTGAACGGCGAGCGACAACTATGCGCGTTTTTTAAGGTCTACTACGCTTACGTGGCGCATCCACGTTTACAACATGGTCATTCGATTGCGCATTTTCAATAGTAGTCTCCTCTTGAAGGTCTTTCTCGGTGGGTGGTTCTTCTCCATCTAAGTAGCGTTTGAGGTCGACCACATGAATCTTCTCAAACACCTCTCCAGCCCTTTCTTCGAGTCTGTAGACATCCTGACCCAGACGAGCGGTGATTTTAAATGGCTCTGCATACTTCGGAGCTAACTTTGCGTTGATGCCTTGAACAGCTGATGATAAAATGCGATTACGCTTCCAGACCAAGTCGATGATCTTGAATTCGACTTGTCTGCGTCTCGCGTTGTAGTACTATGATTGACGTTCTGTCGCACGCTGAGCTCTTTTTGCGGTGACGAGCCGTAAATCCAAAAGTTGACACATCCGCTCTTCCCACTTACTCAGCGCAAGCTGTTCGGCTGCTTCCCGAGCGGCTTGTCTTCTGTCCGTTTAGTATTGTGCGGCGGAGTTGGATGTCGTTCCATATTGAGGAAGGCAGGGCTAACGCCCGTAGACTCTTGAGGGGTATAAATTTATCCCAATTCTTATGTTCATTCTCAATGAACGACGTCACCAACGTCTTGAAAGTGCGATTAACCTGCTCTACCAGGTTCGCTTGAGCGTGGTATGAAGGTATGGTGTAATGTTCTGAAATACGTCAGGTACACCGAAGCGTAAAAAGACTCGTTCGTTGAGTTCTTTCTTAACTGTATTACCATCAGCTTTGCGTATGGGCACTACTTCAATCCACCGCGTGAACGAATCCATAAAGATGAGAACATAGCAATACCCCTTGGTAGAACGCGGGAATGGTCCCATAATATCGCTAGCTACAACTTCCCATGGCCCATGAATATTCCGTTTGCCCATGAGTCTAGCCGGCAGCAGCTGTTCTACCTTACATTGTTGGCAAACTGCACAGGCGCAAACAAAATTACTGACATCTCTATACATCTTGGTCGTCTGTAATGTCTTCAAGCGTTGAGTCAATACGATAGTGGTATAGCTGGCCTGCTACAACCTTATAATACGGGTGCTCGGTTGGTTTTTCTAAGACTTGAGCAATCAGCGTATCGTACCAGTCGTCTGTTACGTCTATAACGTAACTTTTGATATTTCATTTTCAATTGTAAGTAGGATACATTGATGTTTCATTGTTTTAAAGAATCAAAATTCAAATTCTTATTACGTTCGCAAAAATACTGTCGAAAAGTGTAAATGTGTCAATGAGCGCTGACACAGCCAAAATGTACACTCAGCGTTCCGTGACGTAACAAGCGAGCGCTACTTTTTATGTTAAGTTTTTAAAATGTTTTGTGAGCACTTTAGCAGTCAGTTCAAAATTAGAGCTCCGTACCGCACGCCAGTCCGACAATTGGTGACAAGTACAAACTAAAAATTAAAGAGTCTAATACATAATCATAACGACAAAAATAAATACGATTATAAGAGTAAAGAAATAAACAATTTCTGTTATCTAAAGCAAAGCAGTAACATTATTTCATTTATAAATCAACCTGATTAAAGCACAACAAGGTAAGGTTTAAATATTTATTAACTAACACAGTGAGAGTGTTAGGCGCGTACTAACTAGTTTTGAATAATAGAGCCTTGCCACTACACCATTCAGTACGTTTTGATTATTATAAATCATTTAGTAGTCAGGACGTAACACGTCTTTGCAACTCAAACTATTGGGCTGAATTGAGGATATGGGCGTTTCGTCACTTTCTTCATCCTCATACATCCGGGACAATGCGTCTGGGACATGGTTAAGTGAGCCCTTTCTGTGGACTATGTCATAGTCGTACGCTTGGAGCTTAAGAGTGTGATGCCTTGGAAGTGATAACCTTCCACATAAGGACGAAATTTCCGGATTGTCCATATGAAAGCTAGGCACTCGCGTTCAGTAATGGAATAATTGTGCTCCGCTTTCGATAACGTGCAGCTTGCAGAACTCACGACCCTCTTGTCCCCATCAATGGTCTGAGTCAGCACAGCCCCAATACCTGTGTCACTCACGTCAGTTAGGATGACAAATGAGTTATCAAAAGATGGACGATGCCGTACGGGAGCGGAAGCGATTAGAGCTTTTATGTGATGATGATGATATATGATGTCATTGACAAGAAGCATGTCTTCTTCCTTCATCGGAATCTGATGGTATGCTGAGCTGAGGTCGGTGGTCGAAATATAGCAAGCATGCTGTAGCTTATTTAAAATAGCATCCATGTATGATAGTCGATGCAGAATCTATAGGTACTATCAGATTTCCGCACCATGACTACTGGGCTCGACTAGTCACTATTTGATCGTCGTATTATCCCTGCTTCTAACATCTTTAGCACTTGAGCGTGCATCTCCTCCTCTAATTTCCTCGATACTGGGTAGTATCGCTGTTTGATAGGCCTTGCGGACCCTACATCTAAAGCATGTTGAATTAGAGTTGTGCAACCCAATATGTTTTCCCCTTCTGGAAGCTATGTATTCAAAAATTCTTCTAAGCAAGTGCGCTGTGAAGGGGTGACATCTGCCAAACCGATGGCCGCAAGGGCATTGGCCACTCCATCCCTTAGATTGGACAGTTCTAATCTGAATCCTCGATTCCCTCAATCATTAATCGATTTTCTCTAGGTAGTAGTATCGCATGGAACGCCCGCATGAAGTCAGTGCCTAGGATACATTCTGAGTCCAACTGACTCATAATCATGACTTTTAAATAGCGGCGTTGCTCGAGGATATCGAATTGATTGGCCACAGGCTGAAGATATTTGTATACCAATAGGGCCAATAGCGGTACGGGCAGCCCCTGAATCGCAAAGGGCGCGTAGTCGAAATCCGCCAATTCCCACTTGAGTCCACCAACGACTGCAATCTATGTTGGAAGGGGAATCTCCTTTCAATGGCATAACTTCGTTGCCTTCTGTCTGCCCTAGAGATAGGTTTGAGGTCCCTTAGGTATCCTCGGGAAACGTAGAGACGCCGTCTACTGTTTCCCTTGACCTTTTCCCGCCTTGAGCGAACATTCTGGGCAGGACTTTTTATAATAGCCGGGCCAACCACAACCATAACACTTGATCGGAAACTTGGCTTGCTTGACCCGCGTTGTGATTACTCGTGGGCTCTCTTTGCGGTTTTCTTTCGCCTGGCAGCCCTTCAATGGTAATCGAGGAGGTACTTTTCGACTGATTTTTCTTTTCATTCTGCTTGCTCCCTCCAGCTTTTATCGCCAGTTGGGGCTGAAAGCCGCGCGAACTCGCATTGCCAGGAACGCTAAGTTGCGTTAGCGCTTCCTTAAAAACCGTAGCGAAGTGTAATGGAATCCCCGAGTCCATTACGCGCCTTCGACGCCAATTTAAGTAGTTCACACAATTTTTACACGAAACGAGAAAAACACATACGTGAGACACTCGCGAGTATCGTCATCGCAGCAGCCGCAAGAAGCAGCATTTCCCACCACAACGTATTCCTACAAAAATAGGATTAGAGGCGTACCGACAAAACGAGCTCTAAGGCGAAGATCATCCGAAAGAATGGCTAACACCAAGAAAAAAATGACGGCGACGAAATAAAAAGATGTCACTAAACTAGTCGCGATATTCCTCACGAAAAGCGACGGAAATCAAAATAGCTATGCAGAGAACAAGCATCAGTCGAGCACGCTCTCCCGCAAACGAATCGAGAAAAGATACACATGACAGTACGCAGGCGACGAAAATCATCAATTTTCTTAAAACATTCTGAACTTTAATTAGCGAGTTGGAAGATCTAACAAAAATGGTAATTTTCAGTTATAAAGGGTATACATGGTAAGAGACAAAGAATTTAAATCCTAATATCTTTTGAAATAAATGTTTTCATAAGCTGCAAAAAGATCCTAGTCGAGGTGATAAGAAGATCAATATTTTCCCTAAATTTTAACTTAAATAATGCCTTTTTACTCTCGTAATCGTACGACATAGAACATCCAAATTTTTTGTTTTCGATTTTTAAAACGCATGAACTCTAAACACCTCCAAATAAATTTCTACAAAGTTTTAGCGAAACTAAAAATGTTACTATTATATAGCTTCCTCTAGGTGAAAGCAAAAATACAACAGAATTGATAATTACCATTTTTGTTAGATCTTCCAACTCGCTAACTGAAGTTCAGAATGTTTTAAGAAAATTGATGATTTTATGAGGTTATAAGGACCCTTTGGTATTCAAAATATTAAGGTTAACATTTTTTTATGAAAATTCTATGATTTGATATTGCGAGGAGTGCATTTACAGTAAAATAATTAAGATTGAAAGTATACCTAATAGTAGAGAATTAATTTGAGATTTATCAATAGATATAACTATAGATAACTAAAGACAACTAAAGAAGGGCCCTAACGAAGAAGAAAAATTGAAAACAACTAAAGAGAACAGTTATATACTGCAGATGACAGGAGAAAAATGATGGAATTGAGACACAGACAACAGTAATCTTCTGTTGTCTTAGGTTTCATTTTGTTTGCTAGAGTTGTCTTTAGTTGGCTTTAGTTGTTTCCGGTATAAAATTTTACGATTTTGTAAATAACTTAAAATAGTACATTAGGATACATGTGACCTAAGTAGCACTCTTTTGCACGACATGATGGTAGATTAGATTAGCCCGAGCGTAGCGCGGCTTCTAATTACGCTGTGCAAAAGTGTTACTTAGGTCACGAGTATCTTATAGCATTTCATAGCACAGCCTACTTAAGTCCGCTGTCACGCCGATCCGTGTCATAAACAGTCCTATTTTGCACCGTGAGGTTAGTGCATGAGCGTAGCAAGTGTGATAAACACGGTGTAATAAAAGACTTCTTAGGTCACAGATAGGCGTGACTTAAGTGCGGGCTTGGGTCTCACTGTGCTTTAAAATAAATGCAACAGACAATTACTATTAATAAGTAAAGACGACAGTTTTTTCATAGTTTATAACAGTTTTCTTCATTTCATAATTGTTGTCTTCTGCATTTACTAGTTTTTTCCCAATAAAAACAGTTGTTCTGATTTCTACTGATGTTTAACAGTTCAAGAACGTGCCTTTAATAACATATTGGAATAAAATTAACCTAATTATTAAAAACTGTTAAAATTTGGTAACATTTGCAGTAAACTGTGTCACAGGGCAACTGGACTTGTAACACAACAGCCTCTCTTTATTATCGGTAGAGAATATTCAGGTGTTCGGAGGGCTGGTACGTATACAAAACGTGTCCCTTGATTGTATTGTTTTAATTTTACACTAGCAAAAACCAATCGCTTCGCTCGCGATTCACAAATTAATTGTGATCGTATCCATTTAACGTGTTGTTCTTAAATATACTGTTGAATATTAGATGTACGCTCGATGGTAGTTAATTCTTGTGAAACGTTTTTGAAATGCTTTAATTAGATTGCCAGATTGATAATTTCTAATCAATCATAAGCACGATTTCAAATAACACAGGAACAGTTTTAAAATTATAGAATAAAATAGAAATAAATTTTGAATATCAAAAGATGTTTTCAAACTCTTTGTTATTATTTGATGACAGTATTAATCATATTAAGAAAATCTAACAATAAAATAATATTAATTAAACATTTTTTTTAATTACATTCATAATATAATGTTGTGATGTTGCGCTTTTTATAACCTATACGGTGACGCTAACAATCATTTACACTTGTTTTCTGACTCTATCTTCGTACCGCGAACTCTTACATCTACAGAGGGGGACAACGTGTAGGTTTTTTAGGAACAGATATGCCTGGCGTGGCTGAGGTCTAAAAATAAAGCTTGTTTCACACTGTTTATGCTGGATAACAATATTCGTATATTCTTCAACCCCCAGTATGGAACAGAATTAGCCCGCATGCAAGTTTACCCGTAATAAGGCGCTTAAAATCCACTACGTGAGATTACTTGTGAATCAACGACGTCATAGAATAACAATTGTTGTACTTGATAACGAACTTGATTTAATGGACCACGAACTTCGATTAATAATACACAACTCTACTGCGCTGTTGTGAGATTACAACCTGTATTCGTATCCACCGATGGCGTCGGCGTTGCGTTCGAAGGACGCGGCGTCCTTCAAGATGGCGACTAACTGCTAGATCTGTTCACTGGACCCGCTAGTAATGCCCTTCTCACTGTCGTTTTACTGCCATGGGATTACGTGATGGAAAGCGCGAAAATATGCGATAACGTCGTGACAACCATCCGATATCTAACGATGTCGTTTCAATAATGACCACGGTTATCCCCATGACGGAGCCACGATTTAATACGTACTGAGAAACGAACACGGTGTCGCTCGACCAGCGACAACGCTACACCAATGCTTTAGGGGAATCGGGTTGCCGGATTTACGGTTTCAGCAGCGTCTCAACTTCCCTCTCTCCGCGCACGCTCTCCCGCGGTGCGTACTCTCTCACCCGTATCGTCTTTATCTCCCTCCCCCGCTCGGCCCGTCGCGCTATCGCGGCGTGTTCGACTCTGCGCGGCTACGATGCGCTCTTGTCATTCGACTCAGTGTCGCGCGCGGTGCTCGTCCCGATCTCGCATACCTGGTCGCAACACGACTCATGGTGTCTACAGGAGAAGGTGCGTGACTGCTGTGTCGGTACAGCAGCCCAACAACATCTGGCAGAAGCGCAGTGGCGCTACCCTATCGGCACAGTCTCCTGCTAACCCGCAGGGGAGCCACCGCTGCTCCACGTGGTTAGCAGGTGAGGTTATATACCTCGATGCTACAATCACCAATGTTTATGTTTTTCCTGCTGCTTACGATTTGCAGCAGGGCAATATTGTTTTGAATAAGTGTGTGCTAGTGTACGCGTGCAGCCAAACGGGCTGCACGTCGCAATGTAAATTTCGGGATTGTCACAGTCGTAACATTCATATTCTTTACTGAAATATTATACATAATACAATATTAAATTTTATATTAATTGATAACGATATCTTAAATCCCTAATGAAAAATAAAAATAAAAACAACTGAAGAAAATGTTATGAACTGCAGACGATAGCAGATAAATGTCGAAATTGTGACACCCATACTAATTTATAGTTCCAATTGTCACGGATGCAAGCTTGTCACTACCCGATGACAGTTTGCCCCGCTGGCTTATAATATATAACATTAATATGCTTTTTCATTTGATACTTTTTAACTTATAAATGTCAAATTATCTTATTATCTAAAAAAAATTAACCTTAAAAAAATCAAAAGTTTAGACAAGTTTGACATATTTCGCAACGAAACTACAAATAAAAAATAACTGAGATCAATCAAACAAAGTCAAGTTAATTAATGAAGCAAGGAACAACTTTCAAGATAATTACTATGTAACTTGCCATGCCCGTTTCATTGTACTTATGGTGTTTGTATGACGTTCTAACATGTAAAAAGAAAATTTTAGTTGTTTACCAATAAACAAAATAAAATGAGCATGGCAAGTTACGTAGTAATTATCTTGAGAGTTTTTACTCGCTCCGTCACAATTAAATATAATAAACTTGACTTTGATTGATTGATCTCAGTTCTTTTCTATCTGTAATTTCGTTGTAAGATACACGTTTTTTGACTGCCTCCACTGGGCTGAAAAGTGTAGAGTACTGGAGCTGACGATAGGGGCGTTCACGCACGAGACTGTAGTCGAAACGATGCTTGGTAGCAAGCATAATCGGGGCGAGATAACGGCGTACGGGGAGACGGTTCTCCGCTCAAAAAACAATGAGAGTTGTTTACAAGACTAGTTAAGTGTGTGGGACTCTCCTGACGCTGGACTATCGCTAGGCATACCCACTAAAACTCCATCTGTTATAGGGCCGCGAAAACCCCTCCGGTATCCGCTTTCGCATTCCTTTGGGGGGTCGCCTGTCTTATGCTATGCCAGCAGTCAACTAGTCTTGTAAACAACCGTCATTGTTTTTTGCGCGGAGTACCGTCTCTACGTACGTCGTTATCTCGCCCTAAATCTGCAGAGTTAAACGCGTTTTTTACGCGTTTTCTACGTCTAACGTAACTAGAATCACGATGTCTCTAGTCGCGTGTCTAATTTCTTCTACTTTCTTTACCGTGTCTGTTACGTCTCTAATGGCCCCTATGGTGGATCGTCCTTTTCTAAAGCCATACTGTTTATCGAAAAGGTTTCCAGCTTCACGTATGGCACTTAGTATTAGCGGTTCAACCAGTGCTTTCCTTGTCTTTATTATTGTGTCTAAAAGACTTAGTGTATCTTCCTATAGGAAGTGTCCGTATCCGCTTCTTTTTTCGGTTTTTGAATTAGTACAAATCTTGCTCATTCCACTGCAAGCTTAAAACTCCCTGCATCAGGACTGGTTGTACATCGCCAAGAGCAGCTCAAGCCGTTGCGACGCGACGATCTTGAGCCTTGCGTTTCATTTTGCCCATCTTTCGTGTAACGAACGCGTATTCATCGCCGAATGGGTCTTTCTCAACGTCGTCGATGATCTTTGTACAGCAGCAGCGCTTACTCTCTTTTATCGCGTCTCGGAGAATATTTAGCAATTCGTCCTATCTTTTATAAAGGTCCTGAACTTCATTCTGTTTTTAGGCTCTTTGAGCCCTTCTTCTAGCATGAAGATTTTCTTTTCTTAGCTCCGCAGTATCGTCTGTCCACCAGTACACTGGTCTTCTCTGGTGGCTAGTAGATACCCTAGGGATGGTCGCATCGCAGATCTCAGTAATTGGTAAAAGTCTCGACTATTGTCTCTACTCTTCTGCGTCCACCTAATTCGTGTAAGAGCCCGTTGGATAGAAGGTTTGCACTGTAAATTAACTCCGCGAGTGTCTCTTGGTTCATGAGTAGATAGGCTATGGGCATACCAAAACATAGGAATACTAAAACACCCTCTCTCCTCTCAGAGTGTTTTGGTACCCGATGGAAGAGTAGGGATCCCCTCTCTCTCTCCAAGATACTAAAACACCCCTCTCCTCTCAGAGTGTTTTGGTACCCTATGGAAGAGTGGGAAGGGCTCTCCCTTTCTGCCGCATACGAAAACACCAACTCTCCTCATGTTTTAGTACCCGAAGAAAAAGAGGGATGGTCCTCCCTCTCTCCAAATATGTTTGGAATGCCTATAGCGTTTTGAGAAACGTGTGAAAAGCGAAGGTGGTGGAAAGTGTGTAAATGTACTCTTATAAGATAGCAGTCAAAGCTAATAAATTTATCGGAGAAAAATAAATGCCGCTTTCTCGCAGTTTCAACTAAAAGATAATAACAAGAATAATAAGCACATCTGCTCGCTCTCGTTAAGTGATGAACTCTCAAAGCTGTTTCTACGTTAGATTGTCACGAGCAGAGATATTTTTCACACACACTTGAAACTGACGATTCTTAAAGAGATAATTTTACGCTCAATAGATCTCACAGGGTATCTGTAAGTCTTCTTGTGCGGCACACGCACAGGTATACACATTTCCTCGACCGCTTGCTTACATACTCAGATAATCTTATTCTTAACACAAACTTACGCTCAATAGATCTCATACGGGTATCTGTCGGACTTCTTGCCCGACACGCGCGCAGGTAAACATATTTCCGCATACTCACCTGCACGTACGTATACACGTCTCACCGCCTTTCTCACAATCTCAAATAGATGTACTCCCTCGACCCCGCATGCTTTTCTGCGCGTACGTATGCACATCTGACCTATCCCCTTCTCGCTCAGGCATACACATTTTCCCAATCGCTTGCTAGCCTAGCCAAGATTAGCAGATAGATTATCCGCCAAGTTAATATGTGCGTGAGTGCGTTTCAAGAACTAGAATTTTGAATTTTCACACAGATAAGTCGGATACGTGCTGAAGACAGTCAGCGATGATCTCTCTCTCTCTCTCTCTCTCTCTCTCTCTCTCTCTCTCTCTCTCTCTCTCTCTCTCTCTCT